>NMUG010009595.1:0-11223 GCA_002855965.1 Monotropa hypopitys | reverse complement strand
TAGAAAATGTCAGGGCAACATATCAGAGAATGGTCACGTCCATGTTCCGGACCCACATTGGTAGGACCATGGAAGCATATATTGATGATATGGTGGTAAAGAGGAAAGTAGCCTGGGACCAATTGGAAGACCTTCAGTAGATCTTCAATGTGCTGAAGGAACACGGGCTCAAGCTTAACGTGGAGAAATGTGCCTTCGGGGTAGGCTCCGAAAGATTCCCTGGGACACTTGGTGACCAGGCTAGGAATTGAGGCGGATCCCAACCAGATCACAGCGATCCAGAATATACAAGAGCCCCGGACCATTAAAGAAGTGCAGAAGTTAACTGGGATGGCAGCGACATTGAACTGGTTCATCAGTTGATCGTCAGATAAGTGTTGGCCCTTCTTTGATCGAATCAGAAAATCGAGCAGAAGGAATTTCCAATAGACCGAAAGGTCAGGCCAAGCCTTGGCCGAACTAAAGCAATGTTTGACCGAAGCACCATTGCTTACTGTCCCACGGGAGTATGAGGAGCTATTCCTATATCTTGCCGTCTCACGGCACTCGGTTAGTTCGGTCTTGGTATGGCAGGAAGGGCAGAACCATCTCCCGGTATACTATTCTAGCAAAACCCTCCTGGACACTGAGACTCGATATCTGCCCCTAAAAAAACTGGCTTTGGCACTTATCTCGGCATCTCGGAAATTGGCCCCTTACTTCCAGGCCCATACTATTATAGTCCTGACGGAACATCCTCTAAAAGCTGTGCTCCGGAAGGCAGATTTATCAAACCGTATCTCAAAATGGGCGGTGGAACTAGCCAACTTCAACATCCGGTATCAACCCCGGACTGCTATCAAAGCCGAGGTGCTGGCAGATTTTTTGGCAGAGTTTTCCCCCATACCAGATGAAGATGATCCGACAAGGTCCCGGAACAATCACTTAGTCCCCGAAACAACATCAGCTCCTGGGACCGACTTCGGATGGAAACTTTATGTGGATGGGGCATCAAATAATAAAGGATTCGGAGCTGGAATTGTGATCTGTTCTCTGGACGGAATAGTTTATGAGCATGCAATTTACTTGGAGTTCATGGACTCCAATAATGAGGCTGAGTATGAAGCCCTGCTCGCGGGCTTACAGATGGCATTAAAGCTGGGAATCACGGGTCTCGCCACTTACAGTAATTCTCAACTTGTGGTCAATCAGATAACCGGGGAGTATGAGGCCAGGGACGACAGAATGGGCCGGTACGTTCAGCAGGCCAAGGAGCTAGCAGGGAATTTTTTAAAATTCACACTCCTACAAATAGGACGGGAGCACAATGCACACGTTGATGTATTGGCTGGACTAGCCTCTGTCCATGAGTCGGAACACCCCCAGACCATCACTGTAGGGACACTTCATCTCCCCAGCATTGATCCGGGGGAAGAAAGGGAAGTCCTTAATATCAATTTGGGTCCGAGTTGGATGGACCCAAATGTAGAATTCTTGAAAGATGATGTCCTCCCGACCGACAAAAGGCTAGCTCATCAGATTGAACACACAAGCAGTCCGGTATTGGCTCTCACCAAATCACATGCTTTATAAACGGTCCTTCTCCAGACCATACCTCTTCTGTGTTCACCCTAGTATGGTCCAGACCGTCCTGAATAAGATACATGCTGGAAGCTGTGGATGCCATTCCGGAGGAAGATCCTTGGCCCACTGGGCCATCACCCAAGGATATTATTGGCCAACAATGCATTCATATGCAAGGGACTTGGTCCGGAAATGCGACGGTTGTCAGAGATTTGCCCCGGTCATTTATCAGTCGGTCGTGGACCTATAGCCACTGGCCAGTCCATGGCCCTTTGCCCAATGGGTCCTGGACATCGTGGGCAAACTTCCTACTGCTCCCGGAGGATTCAAATTCCTCATCACGGCTATGGACTACTTCACAAAGTGGGTGGAAGCAGAGCCACTTGTGACCATTGATGAGTCGGACGTGAAGCGCTTCGTCTGGAGGAATATTGTGACCAAATTCGGGATGCCATATGCTTTTGTGTCGGACAATGAAGCACAGTTTGTCGGGAACTTATTCACAGATTTTTGTACGAAGTACGGGATCCAGTTCTATAACTCTACTCCTTGCTACCCTCAGAGCAACGGTCAAGCCAAAGCTTCAAATCATAGTTATTTGGGGCGTGAGGCGCAACGAGGCGCAAAGGGCCTGTTGGGGTCTACGCGCGAGGCGCGGGGCGAGGCGCGCCTTATCGAAGCGAGGCACAATAAGGCAGAAAAAAATAAAAAATAGTATACACCAATATTTGTAATTATAAATACGAAGGCAATAAGTAAAATGACAAATTAAACAAAAGCACAAACGTTCAATGTCGGAATATAAATAAAACAACCACATTCGTACTTGTACTCCATCATAAACTAATCATCGTCCTTATCAAAATCAACACTAATTAAATCTACATCTTCCTCTTCGGTATAGGTTTAGAAATGGATCCTTGACTGCTTCCCACGGATTTAGTACCACGGGTATTCATCTCCGGCGGTGGTATATCATCTTCGACATCCCCAAAAACATCGTCATCAATATCCGGTAACATGTGCATTTGATCTTTCATTGATTTTTTTGTGACATAAAATCTTTAATTTCTTGTCGAACTTCAGGTGGACATCTCGGGCAAGCTGTGACATTCCTAAAACCCCCCGCTAGGTGTTGTTTTACCCGATAAACATCGGCATTGCTGATCTTGTCACAAAAACGGCACTTGAACTTGTCCCTATTAGTGGAATCAACCAAATCAGCATATTTTCATGCCGGATCCTTCTTTCCTCCTTCGTTTGACATTTTATAAACTTATTCACACAGAATAACCAAATCAACCAAATCAACGATGTACAACACATATATGTAATATACAACACATATACAGCAGAGACATAGAGAGAATAGTAGAAGGAGAGAGAGATGCAGCGTGAGAGTGAGAGACGAGAGACAGAGAGAGAACGGTAGAGGGAGAGAGAGATGCAGCGTGAGAGTGAGAGAGAGGTCGTGAGAGTGAGAGACGAGAGACGAGAGACAGAGAGAGAACAGTAGAGGGTGAGACAGAGATCGTGAGAGAGAGTAGCGAGAGCGAGAGAACTGTGAGGGAGCAGCGAGCGAGAGAGATGCAACGTGAGAGTGAGAGAGACGCTCAGTTGGGTTTTAGGGTTCTTTAAAATGCAAGAGGCACGCGCCTCACGCCTCCGCTGCGTATCGTGCCTCCGGCGCACCTCCGGCGCGCCTCTTCCACCTCAACTCGCCTCAGACTAGTCGGGGCCCCTTCACCACGCCTCGCCTAGGCGCACACCTAGGCGCGCCTTTTACAACTATGCTTCAAACAAGACGGTTCAGTCCGGTATAAAGAAAAGACATGTGACCTCCAGAGGGAGATGGGCCGAGCAATTATACCACATCATGTGGGCTTACCGAACTACACCTAGAAGGCCAACCGACCAAACGTCTTTCTCCTTAGCATTTGGCATGGAAGCAGTCATTCCCTTGGAAGCCAGATTGCCAACAATTTGAACTGAATATTTCAGCTCGGAGCAAGACAACCAGGCCATCATGAAGGATCTGGACTTGGCCGAAGAACGAAGAGATGGTGACCACATCAAACTTGCAGCATATCAACAGGGATTGGCACAATCATACAATCGTACAATCCGGATACGGACATTCAAGCTAGATGATTTGGTCCTGCGAAGAGCAGTGGGGGCAAACAAGAACCAAAAGCTTGGTCCAAATTGGGAGGGGGCCTACCGAGTTACAGAAATCATCAGCCCGGATTCATACCGGCTTGAAGACTTAACCGGACGGAAGATTTCAAGGCCTTGAAATGCAAAAAAATTAAGGATGTACTACCATTGAAAGGGCTTGTTACCCCGGCCACTTGGCAGTATTTTTCTTGGGTATTTTCTTTTTCATTGTACTAGGGCAATTGACCCGGCCACATTATTGGCAGTCAATAATTTCCATAGCCATTTTAGTGTTTTTACATTCTAAAGTATCTTGGTCCGGAAGGACAGAAAGGGCATTACCCCGGCCAACTATGGCAGGTTATGTATATTATGGTCTGGAGGAACAAGGGCTTTTGCCCCGGCCAAGTTCGGCAGGTTCTTCGTGTTATGGTCTGGAAGGATAGCAAAGATAATTACCCCGGTCAATCATTGGCATGAAAAATTAGCAAATTTTTGGACCTGTCGGAAGCAAAATACTTCGCCCAAATCCAAATAGGGGCAACATGTGTATACCGGAGGAAGGAAAAAAACAGAAAACATTCCATTCCATTCAAAGTTTTTCAAAAAACAGTACCAAGGGACCTTGCAAACCAGTTTACTACAAGATTACATTCAAAACAAAGAAGAAAACAGGCATCTACGGCGCACTGCACCGGACTACATTAAAATTATGCCCCGGGTGGAGGATCAGCTCCCAAAGCAGCTGACTTGGAAGGATCGGTGATCACCGGACCAGCGCTTGATGGCCGGGGCAAGGGAGCCCGTAGGAGGGAGTCAGCCGACATGCCCGCAGCATCGAGACCTTGAAGATATATTTTCTGGATGGCCAGGTCCACCTGCTTCTGGTACTCTACCCCCGTCACCTCAAACCCGACTTCATAGCCCGTGGCATCGACCTCTTCCAGCTCAGCCTTATGCTTCTCCGCATCAACTGCACGGGCCTTCTTTTCAGCCTCTAGGGACTTAACTGCCTCACTCCTGGCCCAGTTCGTCTCTATCACCCTCTCATGAAGGTTAGCCCTCTCCATCATCCCTGACTCCACATCCCCTTCTGCCTTTTTTCGGAGCCAAATCTCCATAGCAACAGCAGCCTCCCGGGATACGGACTTTGACCAGGCCACATAAGTCCGTTGGATGCCCTACATACCGAAGCAAAAGAGTTAGAGAAGTTAATCAAGACAATGGTGAATAAAGTAGAGCAATACCTGGAACATCGTTGTTAGCCTGGTGGAGAACAGCTCGTCCTCAGTCTTGGGGAAATTTTCTTCATCCCTCGGCAGCATGGTGGCATGGGCAAGCACCGGGGCAACTCCCGGGGTTATGACAGAGTCAATATTGGTCACTGTCCGGTTATTGAATGTGAAGTTTGGGCGCCAGAGAGGAGGGGCTGAAGAGCTGTCCTCCGCCAACAGCTGGTCTAAAACATCTGCAAATTGATCCGCTGGGACGGACCCAAAATCCAGTCTCCTCTTGTTGCTAGAGGCTAAACCCATGGCATCCTCCGGAGGATCCAGAGTCTAGAGAGATGGATCCGCAGCAATAGCAACAGAGGGGGAGGCAGCAGGAAGCAGCTCGGACTCCAAGTAGATCTTTGACCCTAATCAGCTTCCTTTTCACCATCAGTGGTGTTTCGAGAGTCTCGGACTCTGTTCGTTCGGGGCTATCAAGTACCACAACGGTACGGGACACAGTTTGAACTGGAGCAGGAGGGGCCGCTTGAGCCGGAGGCTGGGGCTTCGGAACACTCCTTTTGATGAATGACTGATAAGAGGGTTTATACCCTAAGAGCTCTGGAATGTCTCGGGAGGACAAAGGAATCACAAAAAGCTTCTTTATCCGGTCTTCAGCAGCAACATTTTTGTTCCATTTAACGGTCCTGGGAACTGCAAGCAATAAGAACAGAAAATAAAAGACGGCCCGGGATGAAGCGTAGCGAGTACGAAGGATACTTACTAAGATTTTCGACGTTCCAAAGGACAGGGTCTTCCGAATTATTCCAATTACCCCGGACCGCAATGAATTTGTTGGCCCATGGGTCCGAGTCGAGGAGTCGGTCAAACATCGAGGCATAACCCTTCCGGGTTGCAGGGAAATATTGTCCAGACGCCTTGTTCTGGTTAATGGAATACAGCCCAAAGAATACAGACACGTTTATGTTCAGGTTAAACATTCGGTTTAATTCGACCAGGGACAAGACGATCCGGAAGAAATTTATCGTAAACTGGACCGTTGTGAGGTACAGTTCATTCAAAAATTTTGCCAGAAGGCCGGTGATGGAAAACCGGAGCCCACCCTCAATGATGGCCATCAAAGGGACAATAATTTGACCCTTCCAGTGCCGGATCTTCGAAGCACCTTCTGCATCAAGGGGCACCAGTTCCACAAGCACATCATCTGGGATGGAGTATTTCCTCCAGAATTGACCGAGGTTCGGATTGTTGGAGAAATAGGTCGCAAACGGACTAAGACTGGTTGGTTAAGCGGCCGCAGCACTTGGCTCGGCAGCACCGCCTCTGTTTCCCAACATGGCAAGACCTGACCAAAAGAAGGGGAAGAAGATCACAGATCATGGTCCGGTGAAGGGGCAACAGAGCGGGCACTGTAGCAACGCTACTATACCCTAGATGATGCTACCTTGCGCAGGGGACTCCAGGTCTAGATATATGGGCATTTTGACCCCAAATTCAAAGAAAAAGGAGGGGAATCGCACAAAAAAGAATACCTGGATGAAAGAAGATTGGAAATGCTGGAGGAGCTGAAATTTGCGAAATGTAGGTTGCCAAATTGCTGCAGAAGCTCTGGGTAGCGAAAGAGAAGGCAAGGGGGGGTCTGAGTTTATATAGTCAACAATGTGGGAGATCAAATTCAAAACGGACAGGCACGTTTTTTAAAGCACAAATCCCAAGATCGCGACATGTGTACGGAAGGTTCCAAAAGAAGAATTGCAACCGTAGGATAGGGCACGTGCCTAGGGTCCGAACACCGGACGATCTATGACACGGATACTCATAGCATGGCCGTAAAGGCAGGATGCTCCCAAACCATTATGGTCAGCACGGTCGAAAGACAGGTTTGATTCGGTACCTATCTGGAACACGAACTCAATACTTGCAGCCCAACTGGGCCATAAGTATTGAGGAGCTATTGTGATAACCGAACCAGACATGGCTCATGGGCTGGATCGTGGAGCAAGCCCGTCGAGGGCAGGCCCAACATGGGCTGGATGGGTTGGTTGGACCAGCTGGAGGCTACCGGTCTAGCATGCATTTGTGCCACACGGCAGGACAATACTATGATAACCCGAGGGGCTACCGTGTACCGGACCATTGGTCAGGACAAGGCTGGGGCTACGCCCGGATAAATCCCTTACACTACGGTCTTACTGGTCTCCGGTCCATGGCCCTATGGGCAGAGCACGAGGTACCGGAGCAAGACATCATATGGCGGTTTGCCACCAGATCATGCATGATCTCGTCTTACTCGATATGGAAAGCTCAACAAATCCCGAATATTGCGACAGAATATCCAGGACGGTTACCGATAATGGTGCCGGATTGAGCGCGCTACGGGGAGGCTATAAATATGGATATTCTGAGATTGGGTAATGTCTCGATTCTTTTGGTTTTATATTTGTCTTAGACATCGGAGGGCCTTTCCGGCGAACGGTGTCGGGCAGTTCTAGCATTTGTCTTTGGTTGCAGGAGCTATTTAGAGGTTAATTGTATTACGATCCTTGGTAAGCAAGTTGGGTCGAGAGTCCAGGAACTCACAATATAGACTTAGAAAATTTTAAGTGTAATAAGATAATTTTTAAAGGGTTTTTTAAAAATGGTAAAATCCATAGTGTGAATAATATAGAATTGAAATATTTTAAGAGTAATTACATAATTTTTAAAGGGTGTTTTTGGAACTCAATCCCAAACTCATGGGAGTGGTTATAATAGGTAGTTTTTATGTTAGTTTACCATTTTGCCCATCGAATAATATAGACTTAGAATATTTTAAGTGTAATAAGATAATTTTTAAAAGGTGTTTTTGAAAATGGTAAAATCCATAGTGTGAATCAAAAGTGTGCTCTCCCTTTCTATATTAGAATAGATGAGTAACTTAACATACGTTTTTTGTTTATGTATGGATTCCAACCTAGAGTATGACCCCCTAATCATGCATATTTGAATTGAACACTTTATTAATCTTCCACTTAAAATTTTAATTTTGTTAAACACGGATAAAAAACACATTTCTATTAACTTTCACATGGATTCATCTTTGAATGCTATGTGTTTCAAGTAAAGGATTTTACATTTATCAGACAATGACAATTGCTAAAATTTAAATTTGTCAGTTCACATACGATTTTTCCATTGAGTTTCAGAGATCTATTATTATGGATTGACATGATTAAGAAATCCTTCTGGTTGAGTTTACCTACGGAATAATTTGAAATTCTCCCAATTATATTCATACCGATTATCCCAATAAAAATCGCTCTTCCACTTCTAACAGGTCTTTCTCACTAACTAATTTGACAAGCTGCCCACTACTAAACATCTTATTTCATACTAAACGTGAACACCACATCCCTTCGTTTGAAATCCAAAATCTACTCAAAGGGGGTTTAAACCCTTTCATTTAAAATCTCTGTATATCCAAACGGAGCCGAAATGATAGTAAGGAGAGGATTATAGTACCTTTGGAGAAGACGGGGGTTTGACCACTCAGTTGTTCCAAGACCTAGATGTAGAAATGGAAGAACAATAAGAAAACGAGCGATTGAGAGGTATGAAGGGAGATAAAGAGGAGGAAGGGGGAGGGGACCTTGGAGGCGCGGGTGAGGCGATCGCCGCTTTCGCCGACGGAGATGTTGAGGACGAGTTTCTGGACTTTGATCTCTCTCATTGGATTCGAAAGCTTCTTCTCCGCTGCCTAGAATTCATGATTTTGCATTAACAAAAAACAGTCATTACAATATACGCACTATATACATGTCTCATGGTAGAATATATAAGAGAGAGAGAGAGAGAGAGACCATTGTGACTCGAGCTGTGCACATAGGAGGAGAAGCGAAAATAAAGCGGAACAGATTTATGGCTAGCAAACTCTAGGGTTTTGTTCCGCACTGGTGCAGAGTGAAAATGACGGTAATGCCCTGCGAGAGCTGTCCACGGATTGGATCGGATCGGATTTGAACGAATTTCAATCCGATCCATTACAAAAGGATTTGACTATTTCTGATCCGGAAACATCAATGGACAACATACGAATGGATTGGATCGGATACGAATTTTAACGGATCGGATACGAATTGATCCACGTATTGGACTTTCGAAAATTTTAAATTTTTAAAAATCATTTTTTGCCTATTTTTTATTCTAAATTTTTTTGTCTATTCCACCTACATGAAAAAAAACAAATTAGACGTGACAATTGTTACACTGACATGAGCCTTAAAATAAAATTGCTCTCAATATTACAAAAATAATTTCTTAAAAACTAAAAATACTCTCATTAAGTGGCAAAAAATAGATAAGATTACAAACATAATCAATATAAAATATTAAATTAATATGAAAACTATTTAATAATTATGCATCATCAAAGTACCTAAGATAGTTTTTTTAATTTAATTTTTATATGTATGTTTTTTTTTGAGTCTCCACTCCTTTGTAAGTTGCAAATATCCACCAAATATATTAAATTTTTTTATTGTTTTCCCTACGGGTGGATCGGATATCCGTTCGATCCGATCCGATCCGATCCGAATCAGACAAATGTGAAATTTTTTGATCCGTATCCATCCGTAGCATTCGCGGATGGGTCAACGGATGGATCGGATCGAGCGGATCGGATGGATCGAACGGATCGAACGGATCGCTGGACAGTCCTATGCGAGACATCTCTCACTCCAAATTAAATTATGAGTCGAGCTCGAGTTTGTTCACGAGTTTTAATAAGTTGAAAATATTATATATGTATCCTTAAATACAATTCTAAAACTACAAATAAAATTATTATAATACTTCAATATAAAATTATACATGTATATGTATATAAAGTATTTAAAAAAGTATTAGTTCAAAAAAAATTTAAAATTAACTTTTTATTTTTTAAAATTGTACATAAAAATAATAATTTTAGTTACTCGAGCTCTTACCGAGTCATATTAACCCTTTATCAGGTCCTAATCGAGTCAAGCTTGACTTGTGAAACCCAAACGAGCCTAACGAGCCTGCCTCGCGAGCCTAACGAGCCGAGCTTTGGCTAGCTCGTGTTCGGCTCGTTTATTAAACGAGACAGATAATCTGGATTGTGCTCGTTTATTAAGCTTTCGAGTCGAACCACTATCGAGCTGAGGCAAGCCGAGCTCACGAGCGACTCTGTTCATTTGCAGCCCTAATTGTGAGGTGCAAAACAGGAAAATGGCAACACCACTATAAAACGGATATTCCATTGCCGGAACCGGGTCTCTCAAGCTCCACTTTGATAAAGTTTGTCATTTAGACTTCAAAAAATAAAAAATGTAATATTTTGTTTTAATTAAAACAAAAATCATAAACATATTTAGTGTCAACTTATTGTGAAGATACTAAAAACTAAAATAAAATAGAAATATAATTGCTAGCAATTGATTCTATTTTTAAACATGTAATGGTAGTGGTGGAGAGAGTGGAGTGATGGTGATGGAGTCGGTGTGGTAAAGTGGTAACAATGGTAGTGATGGGGGTGGTTGTGATGGTGAAGTGATGGTGGTGGAGTAGTGGTGATGTTGGAGTGATGATGGTCGAGAGATGGCGGTCATAGTGATGGACTAGTGGTAAGTGGCGATGGTGGAGTGGTGGTAGGCGGTGGTGATAATAGTTTTGGAAATTATTTACGAAAAAATAACATAATCCCAAAAAAAATAAGGATGATTTTAGTAACATATCAGAAAATTTTTGTAAACCTATAAAATGTCATTCACCTTAACTTAAGAGTTGATATGAACGTCATGCTAATCAAAATAAGAAAATTTAATTAATTTTAATAAAATCTTTAAAACTCTCATTTATGCTTTTAATTATTAAATTTCCTGATAAATTGTAATCCTCCTTTAGACCTTAAATAAATTCTTGATCTTAATTCTTATTCAACCTTAATAAGATTAAATTAAGTTTCCTTAACATTTTTCCATCATTTTTAAACAATTTACCAAAAATTACCCTAACCGGTATCCGTACCAGTATATCGATCGGTATTAGGGATGGCAACGGGGCGGGTTGGGGCGGGTTTTGCCGTACCCCGCCCCATCCCACCCCGAAAAATCCCGACCCACCCCTAACCCGACCGGGTATTGTTTTGGCACCCCCGCCCCGCCCCGCCCCGTCCTATTTTTTCTAATATATTTTTAAAAGATGCAAATTATCACTAAATTTATATAAATTAATAAAAAATAAATTAATATAACACAAAAAATACATTAAA
>NMUG010009594.1:0-11222 GCA_002855965.1 Monotropa hypopitys | reverse complement strand
TAAGAGACACTATATGGGTTAGGATGAGGAATAGTCTGAAGTCCTAAACGACCAACTATAGTTGAAGACACATCATTGATGCAACTGTCACTATCCACAATAACTTTACAACCCTTATCATTGATTTTGGTATAAGTGTGGAAAATGGCATGGCGGCGCCAGTCCTCCGCCTCACGGGCTTGTATGAGAGCGCACCAAACAACACTTAATCGAGGAGCACTAGGAGAAAGATGTCTCTCCTATACTTGGGGAAGTAGTTCTAAGGCATCCCACCAAATTCCCTTCACAATCTTCACATACACCTTCAAATTCATCCACATTGGGTTCGTAAACTCGCTCCTCCACAAACTCATCGTCCTTAACTTTCTCGTCCTCCTTAACAAAAAGAGCTCGGGTGGGACAACTGGCAGCTACGTGTCCAAAGCCCTGATACTTAAAACATTGGACTCACGAGGTATTCCTGGAACCCTCAGGTAAGCTCCCCTTATTCCTATTATCTTTCACAACCTGAGTATTAGGAGGTAGTCCCAAAATAGATGTAGTGTTTGACGAGTAAGGGCGGTTATTAGGGGGATGAATGTCATTGTGCCTTGTAAATTGGGGTCTAGCTACTTGTTCTTAGTTTTGTACTAGAGTGTAGGCCTCGTCTAAAGTGATGACTCCCCAAAGGATAATCTCTCTTCTCAATTCATCACTAAGACCATGCCAAAATCGGCTCAAAATGTCAGCCTCATTTTCCTGAACATTGCATGTCATCACGAGTTCATCAAATTGAGTTATATAATCTCTCACGGGCATACTACCTTCCCATATATTGTTCCATTGATCTAACAAATTACCACGATAGGACAAAGGCAAATACTTGCACTTAAGTCTCACTTTCATCTCTTCCCAGTCTACAACTGGTGGTTCATTACGCCTAGCAAGTAAATTCTCGACACTTTCCCAATACAATTGGGCACTTCCTGTCAATTTCATTTTGGAAAACCGACACTTCCTCTCCTCAGAGAATTGGTACCACTGAAAGAAGCGGTCCATATCTTTCAAACATTTGGTAAACTCCCAAGGGTCTAGATGGCCATCAAAAGTTGGGGCCTCTATTCTAACTTGTTTCATTAACTTTTCGTCATTTTGCTCTGGTGAGGGATTCCTACGATGTTGCACTAGTTTTCTATCTGGATTCCTAGGCCTAGTGCGTGCTTCAATGATGTCCATCCTAGTATATAGTCTTTCAATTGCTTCAGTGATGAGTGCTAATTGGGTTTGCAATTGGTCGTCTGCCATAGTTCTATAGGATGTCAGTGTGTGACCACTACGTAATTGCATACAAAGATTCTATGACTAAACTCGTTGATATCAATAACGACTTGACAAATTATTACTAATATAAACCTAGACTATTTAAATGAAAAGACACGTTAACTCTACATGTTGATTAGATTATATGACAAATTCAAACAAGGTGCAAGCAATAGTGTTGTATACTTTTTTTTAACGGGGATCAAAGCACGAAAGAAATAAACAAGCAACTAAAATATCATTGGCTTAAGGAATATGTAGTGAAAGTAAGCCTTTCACTATTTAGGATTTCCAATAGGTAAAAGAAAAGGATGAATGCAAAACAATAAGGAATAATTGTGGATAATGGGTAACTTTGAAAGCATTAAGTATTGGAGTCATTGAGGTCGTCATGCGCATAATAATTCAATTAAATACTACGATAGAGAGTAGTTAATATCACAAAAAATTATGGAACGAAGTTACCAGTGCTTGGAGAGCTCGGTTGTGTAAAAAAATGACTCGGAGTGTCCTGCCGTGTCCTGTAGGTCGCCGGAAAGTTTGCCGGAACCACCAGAAGTCTCGCCGGAGTGAGGCGAGTCCGGTGGTGGGGTTCGCCGGAGGAGAGTGTTAGGCACTCGCTCTCAAACGCGAGGAGGAGCCGCCGAGAGTAGATCTCACTCGCAACAGAGGAGGTGGCACGTGGGATGGCAGCAGCATACGCGGCTTGGCCGATGGTGGTCGCCGGTTGCTGGTCAGGATGTTGGTGATGCTGGGTCGGCGAGACATCGGTTGGGTTTGGTGTTCGCGAGAGTGAATAGTTCGGTGATACGCATATCTGTGTAGTGCCCTACGCTGTTGTCAACAAAATCGGGGTTTTGCAAAGGAAGAATGCAGATCTCAATCGCCGGTGAGGGCTGTGCAAGGAAAGACGTTGATTATGAAATCATGATTTTGCTCTGATATCAAAGTTGATGCAGAATCAGATAACTCAGCAAATAGAATAATAATAAGAAGAGAAGATTAGAAGTAGGAGAAATAGAGAAGTAGAGTAGCCAAAGAAGAAATCAATTCAATATCAAATCATTCAAATAATTCCCTAGTAACCCTAATTAGGGTTTAAATAAGAGTCTAACCACAATATTGTGGGCCCAAAACAATAAAGGTCCAAATAAATAAAATCGACTAAATTAATAAAGCCCAAAATAAATGGGTCCACATTAATGAAATAAAACCTAATAATAACGAATAAAGCCCAAAACAAACGGGTCCAAATAAACCTAATAATAAACTATTGCTAGCCAATCCATAATGCCAATGATTGAATCTTTTTGGCCCGACGCCGATACACATGTCTATATCGGCTTGCGCCAATGGTGTCCGCACCACAACTCTTGGATTTTTTGTTATGTACATACATATATTTACACATATATAAGTTTATATATGTA
Organism: Monotropa hypopitys; assembly: GCA_002855965.1. Lineage (NCBI taxonomy): Eukaryota > Viridiplantae > Streptophyta > Magnoliopsida > Ericales > Ericaceae > Monotropa > Monotropa hypopitys. The sequence goes on along the minus strand of NMUG010009594.1, from coordinate 8,493 downwards.
CAAATTAGTACATAAAAAATTTATTTTGTGCATATACTCAATGTTTGCGAGCCTAGTGGAGCTGGACACTGTTAGACTCGTATTCAGTTCATTTATTAAACAAGCCTACAGTTGAGGCTCAGGTTCGGTTTATTTAACATACGAATCGAACTCAAACGAACTCTTTTTAAGTTGAGCCTAGAATAGTTCGTGAACGACTCAGTTCATTTGCAGTCCTACCTCTAACAAAACCCACAAGTTCTCACATTTTCCTCCTTCAGTTGAGAGTTTTGAGCCACATCTATTCACTATTCAAATCCTAAAAGGAAAAAATTACTAAAATAACCCTATGTTTAAAATAAAATTACAATCAAGCCATTATGGAATATTCACATTCGACCACTATAAGTTCTGTCCAGCCACACCCCTCTTCCTGGAAGGATAAAATACTTGTCACAAAGACATGCGGCGATGTGAGTTAAACTAAAGTACATATATTGGCTTTTTGTTGGTGAATATTGTTTATATTGATTCCTATAAAACATTTTCTAATGTAGCGAATAATTAACTTCAAACAATTGAAGGATTGGGAAATAAACCGTAGGATGTTTCTAAACTAGTCACCACAAAATAAAACTTGCTGAACAACCTCAATCTACAAATTTACAAGAATGTTGCTGATTATGATCTTTGTTACCGAGACTCATTTATTTTGGTGAAGTATCGATGTTAACACGCTAGGACATGACACGGGTGTTGGTTCAAGATCTGGACGGGATACACGGATGAACAATCGCACGTGGCTGAAGAAGGAGAGAAAAAGAACATACCTTTTCCAAAGACTCCCTTTTTTCAGGATCTCAGATGTAGTCTGACATGCGTTCGATTAGCTGCTAGGGTTTCAATTGATTGCGGCACAACGTGGTTAGTAGGGTCTTGGTGTGATGTTGCTGATCCAGGATGACTGCTCGTGTTGTATTGTGATTTGGCATTCCTGATTGCGAAGATTGCTCCCAGTGATTCCTGTGATAAGTGGATTTAAAGTTGATGTAGCTCGTATTTCATTTCCTGTGCCCGTGCATGCTGGTAATTACTTGATTATTTTATGGGTGGAGCCTGACCGAGTTGGGCGTAATTTTAGGTGATTTCTAGGGTCAATTGTTTGATCTTAGATGAATGGCATATTCCTTGAAGTAAATCCAGGATTATTTAAGTACCTTTCCTTGAAAATTGTAAGGGATAGTGAAAGAATCCAAGATATTTGCATAGATCTCAACAAGTCAGCCTCCTTTCAAATGAAAATATAGCGACTTAGTTGATCTAGTGCAGAACATGGTAACATGCCTTCCCCCTTCTTTGTTTTTTTTTTCTGGTCATAGTTTGTTTTTTCAATTGTCTCTTTATTTGCCACCGCTATGATGGTGGCTAGTTTTTTTTCATTATTGTCGCGTATGATGACCATTGCATTTTCTTTGGTTGGAATGAGTTTGTGATTCATCTCTTTTGCTCGTAGGAAAAATTGGCATATTTTAGAATCAAGGAGCTCAAGGATCTTCTCACTCAACTGGGTCTTTCGAAGCAGGGAAAGAAGCAGGTTTGATATCTGGCATATTGCTTAGTTGCTTATGGGTTGTTACTAGAATGAATGGCCAAATTTCACTTTTCGATATCTTGTGTACTTTAAGAGTTAAAGCTGGAGTCCATTTATTGCAACTATATAAAACCCTACTTTGTTGATGGGCCCAATGTTTTATCCCTGTCTCTGTTCTTACTCTTTAACTTATAATGAAATTTCATTCCTTTATTGTGAAGTAAAACTACAAGCTAGAGTGTAATATGGATTTCTTTGCATGTCCTCTTGTCTGGGATTTGGCATTTTTTCGATATGCTTGCATGGAGTTTAGTAAAAGTGCCCATCTCTTTTGTGTGTGCATCAAGCAAGCCCATGGAAAAGGACTGCCTCAACTAACTACCAACAACTGAATGTAGTAGAATGAAAAGATTCCCATAGGAGTGACATTAACCATCTCTCTCTATACCCAACATGGCATGTCGACCTGGCTTGGAGTGAACCCGCTAAGCTTCCAACCTGGATATAGATTGCAACAGAAAACAGCAAAAGATATCTAGGTTAAAATGTTATCTTATGGCTGATTTGGCTTTTCATTAAATTGATGTTCTAACCACTTCTGTATGAAGATTTATTGTTTTTTGGGGTCGAGTATCTCTCTCTTTTGTTATTTTAATGTCTCTCTTTATAACAAAATTTTGCTAGTTATATCTTTTAGGTTACTACATTGGATTATCAGGAAAGAACATTTGGTCTGATTTGTGTTATTCATTCTGTAGGATCTTGTAGACAGGATATTAGCCATTCTTTCTGATGAACGAGGTAACTGTTTTTATCTCTTTCTTTTCTGTTTCTCCCTCCCTGCAAATATGATTAAGAAATTTTGTTACGAGATGGTTTTTTCACAGCTAATTTTGGAAATTGATAAATTAAGAACTTCTAGTCAATCCAGTGCGGCTTCTCGGCCCCAGATTAATTGAGAATATGAGATGACAATTTGTCACAAGGAAGCTTTTTATTATTTTCATCAGTTTTCCTTCATATCTTTGACCTCTAATTGTGACACTCTGCTATTGTGTTGTGTTGGGGTTATATTTCATGATTTTACTGTGAAAGTTCATAATTAATTATCTTTTGCCCCCATAGAATGCGAGTGTTGACATTAAGGGAATTACTTGCAATACCAAGTGAGGAAAAAGATGCAATCTAGTTCATATATTAGTGATGTAGATCAGAGTGATTTTATATAAACTTTTGGTGGAACGTATATGTGTATAATGCTCCTTAACTTTCCAAATTGAGAAGTTTCTCCTCTCAAGGTTGTGCACTACAGATTGGACTCTTGTTGTAGTGTAAGCCTTGAAAGTACCTGAGGCAATCTGCACAAATTCCTTTAAAAGGATCCCTCCCTCTGAATGACTCTTCTTAGGGAGTAGGATCTGTTGCCTAGCAGCTCAGAGAAAGGTAGTGAAGCCCACTGTACACAGCTGATCCTTATGCAAATGTTGAACTCGAGTTTTGATTGGTACTGTATTTTGTTACTTTGGGTTGTGTTATGCAGGGTCGTAACTGTATATTTCTAGGGCTCAACATTGCTTTGGTGATATCTAAAGTTTCATTTTTGATGCAATGGCTTTTCAAAAACTGCCTGTAATTTTGGACAGTTTCTGGAATGTGGGCAAAGAAAAATGCTGTTGGGAAGCAAGAAGTGGCAAAACTGGTAGATGATATCTACAGGTGTGTTCATATTTAATCACATTCTTACATTTTCCACCGATCATAAGTTGTGGCTAATTATATCACTTTCGGTGAATTTGTAGGCTTTTGTTTTCAGGTAGGTTTGGTGGTCTTCCCTTCAACTTGTATAACATCTTTGCCTTGCCAGGAAAATGCAGGTTTCTGGAGCTACTGATTTAGCATCAAAAGGACAGGTTTTATCTGACAGTAGTAACCTGAGGCTCAAGGAGGAAATTGAGGATTCATATCAAATGGATAAAATCAGTTGTCCATGTGGAAGCTCATTGCAAGCCGATTCCATGATTAAGGTCTTACGAATATCTTACTTACATTATGTGTATGAATTTCTACTTAAACGCTCCATTTTGTGCAAGAAGAGAGCTTGCTTATTAACAATCTTTTAATTTCTCAACCAAACTAAACCGAACGGAACGGAACCGAGCCTTAAGTTCCAATCCGTTGGGATCTGCTACATGAATGCATTTTGTTCAATAAGCATTGTTAAGGACATTGTTTTCAGTGATATCCAAAAAACATAGATCTTTTTGAACTACCGACTCTAAAATCAATTTCGGGTTATCATTCTTCTTAGTGCTACCATCTACCATAACCATATCACTCCTATGAACTACCGCATTGACCGATATCAACTAGACAAGCCTCATTAATTTGTTTTCTCTCATCTTATTTTCTACCGGTGTTACCCATACCATTTTGAGAATGTCATCATTTGTAATTCTATCTCGCAAAGTCTTACCACACTTTTATCTTAACATTCTCATTTCATCTACACTCACCTTAGTGACATGCTATTTTGTAGAAGCCTAACGCTCCGTGTAGTATAACATGGTTGGCCTTAATGTCAAACACTCAACTTTGCGAGTGTTCTGTGTGGTCCCACAACACTCCTGAAGTACTCTGGCCCTCCCCTGCTCTTGTTTCCACTCCTGTTCCCGCTCTCGTTTTTTGCAACTAAGACATAAGTTGCGTTACATGCAAAATATCCAAAGATTGACATGGACCCTTTCAGTTCAAAGTACCAGTGCCCACGGGATATAACAAGCGTAAGAGAACAGGATATAGCATCCCAATTAGACACTTGGATCCTTTGAATTTTTACAATTGTTTAGGAAAAGCTCACATTTGGTAGAAAAGAAGAATTTCTAGCCTGTCGCGATTCGCGATTCACGATTCGCGATTCACTAATCATTTTGATTCACGATTCGATTCACGATTTGACAACTATGATATGGACACAATAAAATTTTACTTTTGGTGTGATATGGATGATCAGTCAGGAACCATAGTCGGAAAAACAAAGTTGGCAAATTGAAGTCGTCTATTCTAAAATATAATTATACCTTAACCCCTAGAACTTTGCCTATAAATAGGGACCTTAGGTTTCATTTTTTATTCATTCAGGAAGTTAGGCAACTACTGATGTAAAAGTGAGAGAGTGATACTCTGAGAAATATTTCAATAATATTTGGTCCCGAAGACAACTCTTTTGCGATAGTTCTTTAAGTAACTATTTGTTCTACATCTTGTGTCCTATCTTCTTTTTCTTTTATAACATGTTATCAGTTCGAGGCTCTGCCCAATTGTGAAGAAGGCTCAAGCAATATCATAAGGCATGAAAGATAATATTTTTTAATATATTTGTCTATTTAACTTAAGTCCAACAGACTTATCTTTGTTTAAAAATAAATCCAGCAGATTTATTACTTTTAATATGGTATGGTCCAGAAGATCGTAAATAAATTCAACAGATTTATTATAGTTGTTTCATTTGATCTTGCAGATCACATATATAAATCTAGAAGATTTATTATAAATTCATTTAGTTGATCCTGAAGATCAACACACATATGCATAATATGATATAGTCTAGAAGACCTACTCTGTAGTTGTTTCAGAAGACAAATATTAATCGATCCTAAAGATCAATTAATTAAAGATTATTGAAGAATTAATAAAAATTTCTGAAGAATTTATTTTCTTTATAGTACCATTTTTATTAATATTATCTACCACACCCATTTAATACTGATTTATTTTTCTTAGATAATATCGAATCTATCGAAATTGGAATTTGATGCACTTGATATTTCAAAATAATTATTTAACTTGGATACTTGATGTGGAAATTCATTTGGATGCCATGGAGCTTGAACATATCATTAAAGATGGAAATAACGCATCTCTGAAGGATGACACAAAGACAATGATTTTTATTCGTCACCGTCTTCATGGGAATTTGAAAGTGAATACCTTACGGAAAAAGATCCACTTGATTTATGGAACAGTTTGAAAGAGAGACATGAAAAAAAACTACTTTTCTACCAAAAGCTCGTTATAAATGGTTGCACTTGAGATTGTAAGATTTTAAATTTGTTAAAGAATACAATTCTTTTTTATTCAATCTTGTCACACTTTTACGATTATGTGGAGAGAAATTCTTGAAGAAGACATGTTTGAAAAAAATATTTTTAACATTTTATGCCTCTGATATGCTCCTGCAATAGCAATATAGAGAGCGTCATTTTAAAAAGTATTCCAAATTAATTATGTCTTCTTGTTGCTGAACAAAAGAATGAGCTTTTATTAAAAATCATCAATCTCGTTCAACTCGTTTCAAGTGAATTGTTTCCTAAAGCAAACAAAGCCTTATTTAATAGACAATTCACTGAAGCAATCCAAGTCTCATTTCAAGGCCGTAGCCATGGGCGTGGAAAATGATATGGTAAAAAATAACCACCAAATCTGCGGAGGCTATATATAAAACCAAATGGCAAGGATAACAAGTCATACCACTTGAAGTGGAGCAAGCCTGAAGCTTCAAATGACAAGGGGAAGAGTTTACAGAATAAACCTTTCAAGACTCTTGAAGATCCTTACTATAGATGCGGTGCGAAATGACACTGGTCATGTGCTCCAGACATTTAGTAGATATTTACCAAGCATCAATCTTGAATAAGAGAAAATAGATTGAAATGAATCATATAGATCGGTCTGAGACATCTAGTAATACTCATCTTGATATCGCTGATTATCTTATTTAATGACGGGAATGCCCAAATAGATTAGAAGACACTTGTTATGAGATTGTTTCAGTTTATATGTTTGGCATGCACGATGTGTTTTTGAATAAATCTCATTTTATATATGTAGGATCTTGATGCAATAACTAATTCAAGTATGATTCTTAAAGATATTTGTCTGGCAAACAATGTGACAACACATACTATCCTGAAAGATAAACATATTTTGTGCATCTAAAAATGAGCAAAGAAAAAAAAATTCTCGTTGACTGGCCAGATATCGATATCATGATCCTCATGATATCGATATCATAACACCCTGCTCAATCCTCTTTCAAAATTAAATTGCCGTGATACCGATATCCCACTACCACCTGATACCGGTATCCTGCCTAATCCAGATATCAGTATCATGCAATCCCATGATATCGGTATCCCAACCCTCTACTAGAACACCCCACAACCATTCAACACACCAGATACCGATATCATAAAGAGATCATGATATCGATATCAGAAACCTCAGGACAAACTTCTGGAAAACAACAACGCATGACATCGATATCATGCCAAGTGCTGATATCGATATCTTACCCAGAAAATTTTAAAAATTCTTTTCTTCACTTGATCTCCCACGAAAATCTCAAAATTGACTTTCATTCAAACATCAAACCACAAAGACTTTAAAACCTCAAATATAAACCTCAAACCTCACTTATCCACACCCAAGATGAACTCAAGACCATTAATAACCATATGAATGCATTCTCATGCCATGACTTGAAGTTTGAAACAAAAATCCTTTTATTCCTCAAAAGTGCATCACCTTACACCCTTATACAACAAGACCACAAATAAATAAAATGAATTCTTTTATTAAAATAAGGGAACATGTATTACAACCAGAGTGCGATGAGTTCAGATCAGGCAACAAGGGGTGCGATGGGATGCTTCTCCGACAGACGCGACCTGGTGACAACGCTGGAGGCCAACAACGAGGTCGGAAAAAAAGATGAACGAAAGCGGCCACTAGGGTTGCTCAGTGCTCGGAGACCATGAAAGCTGAGAGAAAGTTAAGATCCAATTATATCCAGCGTAAGTTTGTTTCATTACAATACATAACATATATACAAAAGAGAATAAAGAAAAAATACATTGAGACCCTATAACTCCTAATTATGTACACATAACACCTACAACTTAACAATGTTGAACATCCTCTTGCATACACTCACTCAAAATAGTTTGGCTGAATTTTTTATAAAAAGGCTTTAGCTAATTGCAAGAAGTTTGCTTATGAAAACAAAATTACCCACTTCTACTTGAGGACATACATATTGTGTGCCGTATCTCTGGTTCGAGTTAGACCATTAGAACTTATGCTTAGTCAACAACCAAATGTTTGTCACCTTAGAGTTTTTGATTGTGCTGTATATGTGCCTATCCCTTCTACTAAACGTACACAAATGGGTCCTCAACTTAGACTTGGCATTTATGTTGAATTTGACTCTCCATCCATCATTAGAACCTTGAACCTCTAACTAGTGATATTTTTAAGGCACGCTTTGCCGAGTGTCATTTTGATGAAACAATCTTCCCAGCATTAGGGGGTGAAAAGTTAGAGTCAGAAGCCTGACTTGAAATCACTTGGAATGCATCTATGCTATCTTATCTTGATCCTCGCACTAATCATTATGAACTAGAAGCTTAAAGAATTATTCATTTATAAAGTATTGCAAATCAATTACCAGATGCTTTCACTGACATAAAAATAGTAAGTCTCATTTACTTGTTGCTAACACCCCATCAAGGATTCAAGTTCCTGCAGGACAAACCACTAGGGCAGTAGAGAATGAATCTAAAACACGTTAGAAGCATGGGAGACCTATAAGTGCAAAGCATAAATTTTTTTAGAATAGGAAAATCCAAGGCGAAGAATATGGCGCTCCCGAAGAGGCCAAAATGACACTCCTGAAGAGACCAAGCTTGAAAATATTGACATCCCAAAAGAGGTGAAACCCATATTTCCTCCAGAAGAGAGGGATCTCCTGAAGAGAATTCTTCTAAAAATTATCCTGTGAAGAGGATCAGGTACATGAACATAATGAGATCTCAATACATTATATGAACACGGGAGAAGTATGAGATATAAATAAAATTGTTAAT
>NMUG010009593.1:0-11224 GCA_002855965.1 Monotropa hypopitys | reverse complement strand
CGGATCCCCTCATCAATCCTATTCTTTGCTTTCATTCTTTTTTCAGCTTTTTTCTGGGCATTAACTTAACTTTCTCTCTTCTTTGTTGTTGCAGATCCCTACGTCAACAATGACTCCCTTCACAACAAGTTTGTGAAGATTGAGGACATCTCCAAAGCTGTTAATTTCCTCCTTCCATCCGGGAAGCTAGTAGACCAGTCTGTGGAGAATCTTCTGGGATACATGTGGCACTACCGGGGATGCCGCAGTGTCAGACGCCTAGATTGGATCTTGACATAGCCTCTGCCGAACTCGCCATCCCATTTGGAATTCCTACCCCAGATCAAGGGGTGACGATTGCTGAAGCCCACCCAGAGGACGTCGTAAAAATATACGTTCTTCAGGAAGTTGAACAGTGGGAGACTCCAGCCTCTCCTTGTTCCGTTGAAATTGTCGGGACCTCATCCCGGGATCCCCACGGTCTCCTTCAAGACTTTTCTGTCTTGCCGGATTGGGAGGACGATATGGCGTCCTTTTCATTTGCCAACCTGATGAAAAATACTCAGGGGTTCGATCTCCTACTCCTTCTAAACGGACTGGACCTAGTGCCCCTGCTGCTGCAGCTGCACTGCCTCCTTCTCCCGCTTCCCATCCCATCCAGATTCTACCACCTCCTCCTCCTGCTACTCCGGAGGCAGCTAATCAGCCGCTCCGTGCTCGTCACAAATCAAAGAGAGCTGATTTGCTCGAGGAGCAGCATGCCTTTAAGAGGCTAAGAAGGGGTGACCCCTCCCAGACAGATAAAGGGAAGGCTCTTGCTGCTGATGAAGACTGGGCCCCCACCCTGCTGAAAGAGGACAAAGTGTCATGAAGAAGAGCGACCATATTCTGGATGACGTGTGTTCGTACGGGCTCACCAAAGCCCTACTGCTGCCTGCAGACATTACTGAGGAGTCCAAGCACTCCACTGAGGAGCTGTCCCGCCGGGCTTTGGCATATTCTTTGAAGGTAAAATATCTAAACCAAATCTCCCCTAAATTTCTCTATTGCTTGTTCTGACTTGTTTCTCTGTCTTTTCCCCCCACCAGGCCGCACAGTGTGCTGCTTAGTTGGACAACCGGGTCAGCCTGATGGAGGTTGAGCACGCCAGGGACGGTGGCAGACTGAAGAATACCATGACCCTGACAAAGAAGAATGAGGACAAGATGCACCTAATTTCGAAAAAATATGATGATGCCCAGGCTGCCTTGGCCGCAACTGGGACGGAGGTGCAAAAACTGGAAGCTGCCTTTTCCCATTCCGAGCAGAAACGACAGTCTACAGTGGCAAAGATCCGTACTGAGCCGAAGCAGCGGACCACTGCTCTGGAAGCGGAGAAGGCTATCGTGGACGCAAAACTGAGGGCCAAACAACTCGAGCTGGAGTTTTTGCATGTTGAAGTGAAGAAGGCCCAACAGGCGATCCAAGACGCCTACGACAAGGAGTATGTTCAGGTGTCTGACACGACCAAAGCAAACTACGAGACCCAATTTCTAGAACAGCTCCCTGAGATCAAGGATATTGTCTTTGCGGAGATGTGGGTTGTTGCCATGGATGCTTGCGGTGTGGCAGAGGGTTCTCCTCTGCAGACGGAGATTTCTATTCCAAGCAAAGCCTTATCCGTGGAGCCAAATCCTCCTCCTTCCGAAGAAGCTGGTTCTGATGCTCCATTGCCCGGGCCCGTGGCTGTCGCAATTGAGCAAACCCCTGGAAATCCTGAAGGCACAACTCCAGTTAACAATTCTAGGAATCATGGTGCTGCTGATACCCCGGCTGTTGCTGCCCAAGACCCTCAGCAACCAGAGATTGTTTGAAGTGTAGATAGGATTTTCTGTTTCTACCACTTTCTTTTTCTGCCTTGTTGATATATGAACTTGTGACTTTTTCATTTCAACAAGTTGTTGTATTCTGTCTTTTTTATCTGCTCGTTCTTTCTTTGCTTTGTCTTTTTTTGTCTGTACTTTCAATTTTTCTACAAATAAAGATGTCCTTGGAACACTCGTTCCCTTAAGGACAACTTGAGCCGTACTTCGGCTACTGGTTTCTCACCCTATTTTAAGCCTTGGGACATCTTGGGACATTGTCCCCTTAAAGATGACTTTCTCGGCTAAGGACTACCGCAGCCCTTGGGTTTCTCACCCATTTTAAGCCTTGGGCCATTTTGGAGTTTCTCACCTCCTAAAAGATGGCATTTTCAGCTAAGGACCACTACGGCCCTTGGGTTTCTCACCCATTTTGAGCCTTGGAACATTTTGGAACATATGTCCCCTAAAGATGACTTTCTCAGCTAAGGACCATTGCGACTCTTGGGTTTCTCACCCATTTTAAGTCTTGGGACATCTTGGAACATCTGTCCCTTAAAGATGGCTTTCTCGGCTAAGGACCATTGCGACCCTTGAGTTTCTCACCCATTTTGAACCTAGGCCTTCTTGGGACTTCTCATCCCCTTTAAGATGGCTTTTGGTTCTTTACCATTGCGACCCCTAGGCTTCTCATCCAATTCGAGATCAGTTCCTTGGGATTTCTAGTCCCCTAAAGGTTCTGAGCTCGGGAACAATGATTCTATGCCTTCTCAACCCATTCCAAGTATTCTCTACTTGGGACCATTGCCCCCTAGTGAGGAAGTGATGGCTTGTTGAGCGTTTGCTTCCTTACTCCTTACTTGTTGCCAAACAGTTGAGAGTTTGGGTTGAGAGAAAAGACTTTCATTAAATGATATCTTGTCAATACAAAAGGCTGATTACAAGTTTATTGAAAGAACTTTTTGAGGTTTGAGACATTCCATGTGCGCGGGATCTTGGCTCAATTCAGATCTATTAGTCTGTAAGCCCCTGGCCTGCCCTCCCAGTCACTTTGTAGGGCCATTCCCAATTTGGTCTGAGCTTTCCATCCACAATATCCTTTGTGTTGCCAAGGACATTCCTTAAAATCAAGTCACCAACTCCAAATTTCCTTGGGTGTATCTTTCTGTTGTGGAACTTGGACAATTGTTCTTGGTAGGAGGCTAGCTTGACGAGTACCCTTTCTCTCTTTTCTTCTGCTAGGGTCATCTGTATGGCTAGAGCGTTGTCATTGCCCCCCTGTTCCACCAAGTCAGTGCGGATGGTGGGGATGCCAACCTCTAGTGGAATGACCGCTTCTGTCCCATAGGCTAGGGAGAAGGGTGTTTCACCAGTGGACCTCCTGGGTGGTGTACGGTAAGCCCAGAGGACTAGGGGTAGTTCATCCACCCATCTTCCCTTAGCCTTGTCCAACCTTTTCTTGATGCCATCAAGGATTGTCTGGTTGGATGCTTCTGCTTGTCCATTGCACTACAAGTAGCTGTCAGAGGCATAGAAATTCTTGATCTTGTATGTTGAGCAGAATGCTTTGAACTCGTATTGGAATTGCGTGTCGTATGGAATTCCAAATCTGGTGATGATGTTCTTCCATACAAACTGTTCTGTGTTGTGCTCAGTGATCTTCGATAGCGGCTATGCTTCAATCCACTTGGTGAAGTAGTATGTCCTTACCAGTAGATATTTCTTCATTCCTTTGGCTTTCGACATGGGTCCCACAATGTCCAGGCCCCACTGAGCAAAGGGCCATAGACTTGTGAGAGGTGCTAAATCTGCTGAAGGAGCATGAATAATTGGAGAGAACTTCTAATACTTCTCACAATTTCTGACGTAGACTTTGGTGTCTTCCTGCATGTACGACCACCAGTATCTCTGAGAGATGGCCTTGTGTGCTATTGAACGTTCCCCCACGTGACTGCTGCACCCCCCCTCGTGGATTTCATAAACAAATCGTTGAACAAGGTCTGGGTGTACGCAACGTAAGTACGACCCTGCGAAAGACTTCTTGTAAAGGACTTTATCTACCTTGTTGACTTGATTTTTATCTTGTGCGCTTCTTTCTTGTCTGCAAGGAGTTCATCTTTTGTTAAGTAAGCGACGATTGGATCCATCCAGCGCAGGCCTATATCCAAATCAAAAGTCTCTTTCGAGTCCTTTGTTTGGATGCTCGGCTGGGTTAGGGAATCAACGCTCACTGTTCGGCGGAGCTCTGAAGATACCGAAGAAGTAAGACAAGCCAAGGCATCTGCATGGCTATTTTGTTTGGAACTGATTCGAACAATTTCGGTATTTTTGAACTGTTGGAGGAGTTTCTTGTCTACTGCTGCATATGGTGCCATCGTGTCATCCTTTGTAGCGTATTTTCCTGAGAACTGATTGACGACAAGCTGATTATCGCAGTGAACCCGTAGATCTTCAGCTCCACATCTTCTTGCACTCTTGATCTTGAAAATCAATGCCTCATATTCTGCTTTGTTGTTGGAGGCTTTGAAAGATAGGCGGACTGACTGTTCTAAGGCCAGTCCCTTTGGTGAGAATAACATGGTACCCATTCCCGATCCTTTGTTGCATGCTGATTCGTCCACAAAGAGTTTCCATTGCTCTGTTGTATATGGCTTATCAACATCTGGCAACGTGGGATGAACGTGAGTGGTCTGTATTTCTCCTCGTTGCTGTGCGGGTGCCCGTGCAGAATCGTATGAGAACTCTACTACGAAATCTGCAAGGACCTGACCCTTTACTGCTGTGCATGGCATATACTTGATGTCGTACTCTCTAAGCTCAACAGACCAAGTCGCAACCCTTCCCGATATCTCTGTCTTTCTCAGAACAGACCCAATGGGATGGACGGTTGGTACTTTAATTGTATGAGCTAGAAAGTAGCGTTGAAGCTTACTTGAAGTCATCACCAGTGCTAAGATCAGCTTTTCCAAAGGGAGATACATTGTCTCTCAACATCTAGCAATGTTTTACTGACGTAGTAAACTAGTTTTTGCTGTCCTTCTTTCTGCTTGATCAGTACGGCACTGACCGCATACTCTGAAAGGTAAGCGGTCAAGACGTCTCCTGGTTCTGGTGTAGCAATTAGCAGTGGTGCGGCAAGATACTTCTTAATGTCCTGGAAGGCTTTCTCACAGTCTGCCTCCCAAGTGTAGTCTGTCCTTTTTCTTAGCAGTTGGAAGAAATGCCTGCACTTGTCTGATGAGTGGATGATAAATCGGTTGAGCACGACGACCATCCCAGTTAGTCGCTGCACCTCCTTAGTCCTTCTCAGACTTTGAAGGTTTTGCAGTACAACGATCTGATCGGGATTGGCCTCTATGCCCCCCGGGTTACCAGGTGCCCAAAGAATTTGCCAGAACTTACCCCGAAAGCACATTTGGATGCATTCAACTTGAGCTTGAACTCCCGGAGTATCTGGAAGGTGCGACAAAGGTCAATGAGGTGTGAGTCCATTTCCTTGGACTTGACCACCATGTCGTCGATGTAGACTTCTATATTTTTTCTTAGCAAGTCCTTAAACAACAACATTGCTAGTCTCTGATAAGTCACCCCGGCATTGCGTAGGCCGAAAGGCAGCCCCAAAAGAGTGATGAAAGATGTCTTCCCTTGGTCGGGCTCATACATAGCGATCTGGTGATACCCTCTGTAGGCATCTAGAAAACTCATTCGCTTGCATCTCGTCATAGAATCAACTAATTGGTCAATCTTTGGCATGTGCAAACTGTCTTTGGGAAAAGCTTTATTGAGGCTTGTGAAGTCAACACAGACCCTCCATGTGCCGTTCTTCTTTTTACCACGACCGTGTTGGAGAGCCACTCTAGATAGTAGATCTCCCTGATTGCATTGGTCTGGATGAGTCGATTAACTTCTATGACCGCCTCTGAATGCTGTGCGGTTGAGCGTCTTCTTTTCTGCATTATTGGCTTGTGGTATGGATCGACGTTCAACCGATGACATATTATACTTGGCTCTACCCCGGACATTTCTTGCGGGGTCCAAGCAAATACGTCAACGTGATCCTTCAGGACCCGCACTAACTCGGAAGAATCTTCCTCGGGGAGTTCATCCCCAATTAGAAAATACCTGCCCTTGTCAGTGTCGCAGACAGGAATCTTTCTCAGATTCTCGACCACTCGGGCAGAAGGATCTACTCCAACATCTTCCAAAACAGATTGGTCCGGCACTTCAATGGACTTTACCTGCTCGGCGTTGGGTCTGGTCTTGATGGAAGCTATGAAGCAGTTTCTCGCTGACTTTTGGTTTCCCTTGATGCTTTCTATTCCCTTGGGCCGTGGGAATTTAATGATCTGGTGGTAGGTGGATGGGATAGCCCCCATTCGGTGCATCCATGTGCGCCAATGATGGCGTTGTAGGCTGATGGCACGTCCACTACCAGGAATTCTGTGTCGATGGTCACCCTTCCTGCGCGTACTGGAAGAGTGATACCTCTCAGAGGCCAGACTGGTTCTGCACTAAAGCGATGAGTGGTATCCGTGTTGACTTGAGGTCAGCTTGAGTGAGTCCCATCCTCTTGAATGCTTGGAAATACAAGATCTCAGTGGAGCTGCCCTGGTCCACCAAGATCCTCTCTATGTCGTATCGGTTGATGTTCAAGGTGATCACCAACGCATCATTGTGCGGGAATGTCACCCCGTCTAGGTCCTTTTTAGAGAATGAGATCTAGACAGGCTTTTCGCTCTGCTCCCTTTTGACGCTTTTGCCTGAGCTCCAGCACGTGGTGCTCGTGGCCTTCCTTTCGCCTTTGGGCGCGGGGCTCATTCTTGGAGCTCGGCTCTATGGTCCAATGTATCATGCTGATGGTTCCCACTGGAGACATGTCTTCATCTGATGGGTCATCATGCCTTTTCACCCTTCTAGGCCTATTGTCCTGTTCAAGTGTCTGAGCGATGTACTCATTCAAATGACCTGTCTCCACGAGTTCCTCCAGGAATTGCTTGAACTGATGGCAGTGCTCCGTCATGTGGTCGAACTCCCAAATATAGCTGCACTTAATACACGTGGCCTCCAATTCAAGCTGGTCCCCCCTGCTTTGCGGGCCATCTCTAGAAAGGTTCGTTCTTCAGGGGGTAGACCAACCTAAAAATGAGGACGTTGAACTTTATCTTGATGGCTTTGAAGGCCTCTGGACCTGCTCTTGGCATTCTGAGGGTGGTTTGCAATGCGACCTCAGCTCCCTCCCCCTTATCGGGAAGAGTTTGTTGCGACGCCTTTCTTTTCTTATTCCTCTCCTTCCCAGCAATATCCACTATATGGGTGCGGTGGGATCTGTGGGCATTGCGGACTGCTTCGTGGAGGGTCTCCTTCTCTAATTTCGCGTGTTGCTCCACCCTTTCCATCAGCTCTGGGAACGTTTCTACTGGGTTCAGGGTCAGGGATTCCCTCAGTTTCTCACAAAGGAAAGCCCAAGCCTGAACATTGACACAACCTTCTTCTCGGTACTGTCCTTGATGTCGTTGTAGTTGTCCATGTACCGTCCGATATACACCCTAAGAGTCCCATCAGACCGTTTTCTCAACGACATTAGAGAATCAAAGTGTTTGGGTGCAGCACGGTTGGTCATGAACCTGCCAACGAACGTCTCGGCTAACTGTTCCCAGTTGCAGATCGACCACGACGCCAACTTGTGATTTCAATTGAGCGCTGTCCGGTCTAAACTGGATGCAAACATCCTGCAGTAAAGGCTTTCGTCTCCTTCATGCAGGATCCGTGCTTGTTGGTAAGTCTTTCAGATGGGTCACCGAGTCTGTCCTCCCATCATACTTCTGGAAATTGGGAAGATTGAATCCCCTGGGGATTTGGTAACTACTGATCTCCCTGGATAGCGGGGTGGATGTGATATGTTGGATGTCCTGTTTTGCAGTCTCTTGGACCATTCCCCGGCCTTTGAGACGCTCATTGAGCCAGACCCTCATATCTTCAATGTTAGCCGACACAGAATTGTCCAGCTCTGGGCGGGCTGGTATTTCTAGACGGATATCATGTGCGGGAACCTTGGGGAAGAGCTGATCCCTGAGGTCCCACACAGAATTCGCGGAATGCTCCTAGTGTGTACCCCGAACACGACTGTGGGCCCCGTTGTTGTATTCGCTGGGCTGTGGGAGATCCCTGACAATCCTCCAACATTCCCAGCGGTTTATCTTCTTGCTGGATCCTCCCATGGTCTTCCGGTGCTGCCTTTTGATTTCCGGAAAGACGAAGGTGGATGTTGCGGTCCTGACTTCCCTGTGGGACTCTTCGCTGTTGTTGCTTGTGGCCAACGGGCCCTTCCTGCTGTTGAGGGTGTTTGGATAGCCTTTCCACTTCTTTTTCCAGGCGCTTGATCGCCTGGTTCTGAGACCTGATAATATCCGCCAAATTCTCGTTTCTGATCGACCTGGATCTGGGTGGAGACTGAGAGTATTGCGAACGAGACCAGCTGTCTCCTTCTTGGGAATACTCTTCTTCCCTGTCGTCGTATTCCCCATCCTGAGAATAGTCGTCTTGGGTCCTCTGTAGGCCCCCAACGCCTCTAACAGGGGCTTTGGGATTCCCTGCTAGGCTAGGAGCGCCTCCACGATTTCCCTGGACGCGAGACATGGTGTTTCTGGCCTTTTGCGGTGCCGGGGGTGAGACGGAATGGGTGGCTACCGTTCGCCTCCCATCTCCGACCTCCCTTCCGACAATGGGTTTTTTGTTGTCATTGATTGCCATCTTCTGCTTTTATCTGGATCTGATTTGCTTTTCGTCCTTTGTGGGTGGATTTCCCACAGCCGGCGCCAAATGTGCGTGGGTAAAATCTAGAACTGGTTATTTCCGTAGGTGAACTGCTTTGACTGGACTGTCTGTATCTGCGCTCACAAACAAGGGTTAGAGGACCTCCCGCCGCTGTTGGCCGGAAGTCTCTCCGATGACTAAGTTAGTCCTTTATCGAGTGAAAACCCTATGAAAAGCTAAATGGGAGTCTGAGAGCAAATAACATGTACCTCTTCTTGTTGGTTGAACTCTTGCTTTTATAGAGATCTTCCGGGTTACCAGCTCTTCGCTGGTAATCGAGAACTGGATGAGACTTCTCATCCCCCCTTTTTTGGTAATCTGGAACCTTTCCCGGATTCTCACCGGACCTCTCCCTGTTTTCGGGGATCTTTTTCATTTTCCAATACGACACGCCTTCCTTTAACTATTCATGCCTCCTTAATCCATGGGATTCTGTCCCTTTTGTCGCGAATAGTCAGAACACGTGTGCCGATCGCTACCCACTGGTCGATCGACACATGTACATATTGCACGCTATGTCGGCCGTACTGGTAACTTTGTCCCGCACTGTTAGGATGTCTAGCCGTATAGGGCTGACTTTATCCGCAGTGCGGGTAAACTAATTTGCATGTGGTTGACTGTATAACTTTTATTTCGTATTGCTGAGATGTCATGTCGCACATGGATGACCTAATCCGCAGTGCGAGGACTGATGACACGTGGCTTTCTGTATCGAACAAACGGACGACACGTGTCACATTGCCAGCTAGTCTCCAGTGAATCCGGATTTGCCCTTTACACGTGTCAAACCCTGATTTACTCTACCACAACTTGAAAGAGTAGCAACTTTTAACTCATTGTCTTAAACATTCAGATGTTATAAACTTAATTTTCTTACTGGAATTCGCATAATTTGCATCTGTACTCCTTGGCATTGTCTACTTTATTAGCGTAGGAGTCTGGGAAGAGACGGATGCATCCAGCCTTATGTAACTGTGGAGTGGCATTTTCTGTGAAATATAGCTCCCAGCTCACTTTTTATGTATTTGGTATGACTGAATTTGGCCTAATTTATTTTTTTCTTAAAGACAGTAGTTATCATTTGATATTTTGCCCCTTTTAATATCGTTTTTCATCATTTTTTATGTTTCTTCGTTCGTCTCGACGAGAATAATCGAAAAAGTATAAAAATGTGGATCAAATTTGATTTTTTTTGCATAAGATGCTAAAGACAAAAATACAGTGGAATAAATTTTTTTTTCAAAACTTTTTGTTTTTAGTGAACTTTTTGA
This sequence comes from Monotropa hypopitys, assembly GCA_002855965.1. Lineage (NCBI taxonomy): Eukaryota > Viridiplantae > Streptophyta > Magnoliopsida > Ericales > Ericaceae > Monotropa > Monotropa hypopitys. Next base: position 1,320 of record NMUG010009593.1, on the reverse strand, counting down.
TGTTTTTGGTTTCAATTTTTTACTTTCTAGATTCTTTCGTCAAGACGTTTGAGTAATAAAAAAGTTGACCCGAGTTCAATAAAACTGGAAAGAAAATAATCGAAAAGACACTCTATTTTTTCAAAATAATTTAGGTTAAAGGCAGTCTCTGGTAACATTAGTACAACTTGTTCTTGATCATTTGTGTCAGATACATGGGAATTATTTGTCAACAATGTGAACCGATTTGTTCTGTTTCCAGTATGAGAGAGAAATCTTGGAGAGAAAAAAAACAGCTGAGAGGTTGGCAGAAGAACATCAGGTAATATGCCATGTTCTCTGATAAAATGAAAACCATTTAGCTGATTTTTACTAATTTAATATTTGCACAATTTTCTACTTTCTACGGCAGAGAGAGAAAGAAGACATCCATAGAAAGATTGTTAAATTGGAGAAGAAACTCGATGCTAAGAAAGCACTGGAGCTGGCTTTAAAAGTTTTTGGTTCGGATGGTGAAGTGGACCTTAAGGATACCAGGGATGGGGAAGTCCAACTGAAGAACAAGGTGTGTGCAAATCGACAGGATCTAAACGAAAAAATTGAACATCTCGAATCGGTTAATAACATCCTTATGGCTAAGGAACGCAAGAGCTACAATGAGGCTCGGAAAGAGTTAATTAAGGTAAGTATTCTTAATTTCACATGGTACTTGTGTAGTCTGAAGATTTTGATCGGACTTGGTTTTGAATCCTAAAGTGCCAAGGCTCTGCTTGCGAGCATGCTTGATATGAAACACTATCCAATTGGAGAAGATCCAATTGGAGAAGACGAAAAAAATAGAGCTTGTTTAAAGTTCTGTAACGTACTTGATTATCTTTTGCTCTGCTAAATAAATCAAGAGCACGCTTTTCATGCTATATTAGAAAATTTTAGGAAGAAAGTACACGAGTAAATAAATGCATAACAATAAAGGGTACATGGTTAACAGAATATTCCTTGTTTGAAGCTGAAACTAGAGAGAGTTGGGAACATTAAGAATTCAGCTTTCAACATTCACCTGAAAATATTCCCAACTATTTTGTTCCTGTGGTGGTATGTATCTGCTGATGCTCTTCCGATCGTCGGTTCTCCGGAAACTGGTTCCCCCTGCTTGGCTCCTGCAAAACAGAGGTTAGTGTCCGCCGGTCGGTCGTGACCAATGGGGCCTCCGATGCTTAAGTTAGTCTCTTTCTTTGGTGGAAAATACAGAAAGAAGCAAGTTTGAGGCCGGACGGTAGCTGTCGGGGATCAGATCCCGTGAACAATACCTCTTAGGGGGTATTTATAGGGAAATGTTGGTTT
>NMUG010009592.1:0-11204 GCA_002855965.1 Monotropa hypopitys | reverse complement strand
TCTAAAACATCCCGAAATAAGGCGCTGCTGATGAGGAGGCTTGTGAATTTGAAGCTCAAGCCTGTGGATTCTGTTGCTGTGCATTCTCTGCGCCGGAAGGAAAGTTGACGATGGTTATGGTTAAAGATGCTGTCTTCAATGAGGAGGCAAGGAGGAAAGAGATGGGGACTGAACAGGATGACGAGACATGAGCACTGATTTCGGATTGTAACAGGGACAGGAACCAAGGAAAAGGAAGCAGAGGGAAAGAAGGCAGAAATCATTCCAAATCGAAGGGGCATACTTTCATTTGTTATTATTGCCAAGAAGAGGGGCATATAAAACAGAATTGTCCAAGGTATAAGGCGGGGAAAGGAGGAATCTCACAAAAGGAGGCAGCAGTGGCTATTCAAGACTCTGATGATGATTTGGCATTGGCAGTGTTAGACGCTACAGATGCAGGGAAATTGGATTGGGTACTAGATTCAGGGTGCTCATATCATATCTGCAATGATAGATCACAGTTTTGGGAGTACGAGGCATGCGATGGAGGTCTTGTTCAAATGGCCAACGGTTCGACGAATCAGGTTATTGGAAAGGGGACAGTGAAGTTTCGAGTGCCAAGTGGAAAAACTGTGACAATAGCGGGAGTAAGACACGTGCCAGGAGTGAAGAAGAACTTGATATCTCTCGGGATGCTTGATGAGAGAGGATGTAGTTTTTCTACTGATTCTTGAGTACTTCGGGTTTCTGTTGGAAAACGTGAAGTACTACGGGGGAAGAGATTTGGTGGGCTATATAGGCTTGTGGGATCTGAAGTGATAGGAAGGGCCCCGACGAAGCCGAAAAGAGTTTCTTTTGCTCTTGATATGTTTGATGGTAGTGATCTCTCCAGAGTTGTCAACACGGAAGGAGGGACACTGTCACCAAGGTTGCCGAGCTATTGAGTCTCGGACGCACACGGTTGAGGGGGTGCGAGCGCTTTGGTTGGAAAGCGCGGATACCTCAGATTTGAGGTGTGCGAATGGAGGCATTTCTGTTGAGGGTGTGTGGTACTCAGATGTTCTGATTGGCTGTGGAGTTTGGTTTTGCAAGGATACACTCTTTCGTTCTTGTGTACTATGTTTGGTGGTACATGGATGCTCGATTGGTTAGTGACACAGGAGCTTGCCAGAGATAGCTGATTGGAGGAGGCGACATTGTGGTGTTGCAGACGACTTTGCCCACTCGGGTTGGAGGGGGTGATTGTTAGGATTCCACCCCTCGTGGGGTTTCGCTCGAAGGTTCGCTCAAGCGAAACCTTCTCGCTCAAGCGTGTTCTCTTCGCTTGAGCAGATTGTCTCTTGGGACAAGGCTGAAGACACTGGAGTCGAGCGACTCCCTTCGCTTGAGCGAGATGTGTTTTTCGTTCAAGCGTGATACCCTTCGCTTGAGCGAAGTTTAAGGCAGTTCCGGAAATTGGTTAGGGTCTGCACGTTTTTGTATATAATATATTTTTCTTTCGTTTGTAAGTGTGGCATACGAGAGAGAGGCAGACAGAACATTGAGAGGAGAGACAGGAGAGTTGTTTCTTTTGATTGAGCGAGTGATTGAGAGAGATACACGAGAGATTTGAGAGGGTTTTATTTTGTGAGATTGAGAGTGAGTGTGTAACACAAAACTCGAATTTTCTCCGGATTGAAATAAAACTCATATCTCTTTGTGTATCGATTCTTGTTCTTGCTTGTGTTCTTCTTGTATTTTGTGCGGTGGTGCTGATCTGCGCACAACAGCTCACATACTATAAAGATAAGTATGAAGGAATTCTATGAGATCTGGATAAGAAATTTTATTCAAATTTCAATTATTGATGGAAAATAATGTTGGAAATGATAGTGAATGAATTGGCTCTTAAAAGTCCCAAGGGACAACCATAACAGTTAGAAGGTCCTAATGGACAACCAACCCATACGATTCATTCCTTTTCCCCTTCTATGGGAATCAGCTTTTGCTCCTAAATCTTGTCTGGAGAACCTCCATAGCTTCGTTTTTTATATTGTTATGTTACTTTATTTATAGAGTTCCTGTTGAGAGGTTAAAGAGTACACAACACATCTAAGCTAGCATTCAATCTGTGATATTTCGTTCTTGAGAGAGAGAGAGAGAGACGAGCACAACATCAGTTCGCCAAGGCTCCTTTTGTGGTGTTCCAAAGACAGTGGTCCGAGAACTGTCTTATCCTGAGAGACGGACGCCGAATAACCTCAACACTCACTGGAGATGGCGAATCTGTTTTAAGGACAGAGCCAAGCTCGATTCGATTTGCATTTTGTATTTCATTTCTTTTTCCTGTAATCTATTTCTGTTATTGTATCACTTATCATTGAATGAAATTGTTCTTTGGAAGATCGATTGCCTCATATATATGTATATATTTTCCATACAAACTTAAAACAGATTCTCATTCTGATCGATCCAAAGAAGTTTTTCATTCTGTACTAAGAGATTGATTGCAGAGATGAGCCGAAATAGTAGAAAAGAACTTCCTCGTTCTCATGGGATGTTTTCCTGAGCTCCTTGGATGTTTCTCGAGCTCCTATGTTATTTCCCGAACTAAAAGGTTCTATGTGGACGTTATATTGTCTGTACGGCACTTTGTGTGCTCAGTTCGACAATTAACTGCCCATTGCAATACTGGTTGTGCTCTCCTCTGCACCTGTTGTGCTCATCTCAGCACCTAGTGTCCCTGTTTGGATCTAATTTTTTTCAACACAGGAATAAGTTTTCCTATGTGGGAATGACCTCTCCTATGCGAAACAAATAGTCTCTCTGTAGATATGTCCAGTTGTGCGCAGCTGAGACTATTCTATATGTCTGTGACTGTGCACGATCAGCCATAATGGTCATCTGACCAGACTAGGTCTGTGTGGCCTCTAGAATAGTCTACTTGGCATTTGCCTTGGCACTGCTCGGCCTTAGATCATTCTGTTCAGCATATGCTTTGCTCGGTTATGCTCTGCTCGACTGTGCCCTGCTCGACTGTGCCTGGTGCGGGTATTGAGAGTTCTGTGTAGCTCGGCTATTGAGTTTTCAGTATGGCTGAAGAGATTTTCAGCTCAGCAATAGTATCTCCTTGAGAGAACTATGCATCCCAGTGCGGCTGAAGAGTATTCAGTTCGGCAACAGTCACTCTTGTAGAGAACTGTGCATACCATTTAGGTTTGGGGGGCACTGCCCCAAACCCCTGCCATGGGACGCTGTCCCTTGGACCACTATGACCTAACAGGGCAGGTCGAACCCCATTGAGGGCACTGCCCTCAAACTCCCACCGCGGGGGCGCTGCCCTCTGGCCCTCCGCAAATGGGGACACAGACCCCCTTGGAACCCTCCACCAGGAGGCAAGCACTGGGGGACCCTCGAGGAACATTCGGTCAAAGGGGGTGATAAGCTGTTCTTATTCAAAAATTTAGATTATTGGACTATGTTATGATTTGTCTATCATTGGATATAATCTATAACGGTTCAAGAATTTAGGCTCAGTGGAAGAAGGTAGAGGTGCGGTAAGTTGGGCAGATTGGGTTTGGGTGGAAGTGATAGTGGTTTTGGCAGTGGTGGTTGGTAGGATGCTGGTGCCGATGACAACAGCAGCTGCCAGTGCGGCAGTTGGCAGCACATCACAAGGGGCAGTGGTGGTAGGTTTGCGACCTGGGGGAGAGTGGATTCTTGACCCAGTAGCTTTTTGTAATAGGCCATCAAAGTTGAACCTGCTTATCTTGTCGTCCCAGTCTTGGAGGAGGGGTGTCTGGTCTAGTGGGGTAGCACGACTAGAGGTGTCGGTTTCAATAACAGGTGGGACTACGACGAGGGCTTTGTCGCGGTCAGATTTCTCACCAGTGTCCTTGGTCAAGGTTAAGGCAACTCGGGGATGTCTTCGGGGCTTCAGGATCTAGATTGATGACTAAGGCAGACTACCTCACACCTCGATAGCCTCGGTAGTGTAGTGTGTATCCAAGAAGGTTGGAGACAGATCTGTCCAAGGTTTTCCCGATAGAGTTCGTGTGGTTCAGTGCTCGTTGTACCTCAGCCTTTAGGTACCCCTTGTACTTAAGGGACTTCCGATTGATTTCAAATGCTGATGCAGTTGTCACAAGTTAGATTGGTAAGAACATTGAGGGAAAGTTAGAAGCGAGTAAAGAAGTAAAAAATTGATAAGCGAAGAAACTGACAAGAGGATCCGTCATTGCGAGGCAGGGAGAAATCATGTGGCTCATCGGCAAAATACTCCAGTTTCCCGTAACAATGAAGATGTCATCATCGTTTCCCTTATTAGTGTCAGGGGATTGAGGACTAGTTTCCTCCGGTCAGTCCTAAACTTGAAGTACCAGACCCCTTATTTGGTACTATCAACAGTGTAGTGGTACAGAATTTCGTGGATGGTCATTCTTGAGTCAGTAATGCGATTTAGGGCTGAAACCTCATCACGATGTGCACCATGTTGGTGGACATCGGTGTAGGGGTCAAGCCTAAATAGTTGCAGAATTGGCGAAAGAGGGGATCGAGAGGGAATCGAATCTATGCCACAAAAACGTTAATAATTGGAATTAAGAGGGTGTTGTCATCAGCGTCTGACCACTTATAATTAAGAGGGGAAAGTTCGACACTCACATCCTCTGGAACATTGAAGTATTCTCGGAACTGTTCTATCTTGTGGGGAGCATTAACCCTAACTTTAAAGATACCCAAGTTCTCAAGAAGTTGTTCTAAGTACGGAAGAAGATGAGAGGAGTGCAAAGACAAGAGTATGAGCAACTTACTGAAGGTTTGAAGACGAAGAAGGCAGAGAAAGGCATGAAGAGATTTCAGTCTAGGGAGAATGTGTTAAGATAAGGAATATTCGAGAAGTTTATGATTTGTTTGATGTGGCGTGATAAAGGTGGGATAATCAAAATTTTTGAGTTATTCGAGATTTGTGCCTTGATTCACACAAATTCAATACTAATCGCAGCGTTTGGGTCCCATCGCATTTAATGGGTAATGATGATTGTCGGTTAAAGTAATTGACGGTTACGGATTAGTGGTTATCTGCAACGATGTCATTTACTGGCATTCCAGTTATCTTTGTCTACTCCTGCTGTGCGGCTGAAACAGTCAATACTTGGGGCAATTATGGTAGGGTAAATCTAGATTAGTCACGTGATAGTGTGGATTCGGGTTTAATGCGTGGTTATTTAGTGCGGCAACAGCATCAGGTATGTGCTGCACTCAATGTATTGTATGTCTGTATGTGGCACTACGGGATAAGGTAAGTCCGGGAGGATTGACATCCCAGCAGTGCGGTATATAGGCATCCTGGATGCACAGTTCGGATCCCCTAGATTTAGCTGACAGTACGTCCATAAGGAATCCGTGCTGAGGATGAGGTTTAGTCTTGTGTGGCTAAACATCCAGGCAACACGGAAGCTTTATTCAGGGGCATATATGTTAGATCAAGGAGGATGTAGCTAGATGTGTATTTTATGTATAATAAGCGGACTAGATCTCAAGTGATATAGCCAACTGTAGATCTAACAGCTAGGTTGCACTAAAAATTAGGTCTAGCCTAGTGAGGCTGGACATCTTGGTAGTGCGGCACTTAGGTGTTAGGGGACTGCAGGCAGGACCATGTTGAGAACTGATCAGTTGTGTATAGAATTGGCACCCCATGTGTAGATAAGGTTAGGCCCAGTGCGGGATCATGTTCAACTCGGCAATAACACGAGTGGGATGTACGGGCATTGGTTAATGAGTAAGAAGTTAGTCAATCTACGGTCCAATTATTATTAGGCCGAGTAAGTATAGTTGAGGTACAAGAAGAAGCCAAACGGTGGGAGATGACCAGTCAGATGAATTGATCAGACAGGAGATGAGAAGTCTCCTATCTGGATTCATCCCCCTTCTTGATGAGAAGTCAAGGAGTTTGAACGACGCATTAATGGTAGAGAGAGATACAAAAGAAAGCAGAATACACCCTGAAAAGGGATCGAGACATTTCTGGTAACGAACCTCTAGCAAATTTCTCTCTCAAGCTTTGTGTTTCTTTTTCGATTAAGGATTAAGTTATTCTTCCCTGAGACTAACTTAATCATCAAAAGGCCTTCCAGGCCATAGTGGCGTGGAGTCTTCTAATCATTGTTGTGGTTGCAGAGATACTTGGAGCAGGAAGCAAGCAGTAAAAAGGAAGGAATCACAGAAGAGCCAAATCAACAGATTCAAAGGTCAAAGCAATATTCTTGCTGGGTATGATTTATCCACGCACATACCCATTTTATTCATTTCAAAATGCCACCTTAATAACAAAGTTCAACAAAAATTTCTTAAGATTTGGAGTTTCCAACCCGCATCACTCATGCCCAATTCAACATGGTTATAACTAATTCTCATTACACACATATGCAATGAATTAACATTAAACAATGCATAATTTTGCATTTAAAATTTAATACTTGCAAATTTTCTAAGTCAAGTGTTACAAATACAATCACTTATTTTGCAGCTAACAAGATATCCCGTACCATTACAAATTGTTGTCCTAAAGAGTACTTAAATTCATTAGATCCTTCTAGTTTATCTCATTTTAAGTTACACTTGAAAGTTAGTTGCCGGATTATATTGTTGAGAAATTTTACTTCAAAGGCAAGCTATGTAATGACACTATAGTAATGGTTGTCAAATGTGAAACTCACATAATTGAAGTTCAAATTTGAATGTAAGACAATTTTGAAAATTTGATTTTCATTCCAAGAATATCATTAACATTTTTGTTTCAACGTCAATTTCTAATCAAATTGACATATATCATAACAATTAATACTTTTGAAGAACAGTCTATAAAATTTATTGGAATTGATTTGCGTAAACCAATCTTTAATCATGGACAACTATATATCATGTTATCTAAATGCACATTTGGTAATGGTAAGTTTTCTCCTCTCAAGTGATGTGTCCTATTAAATGCACATCTAGTAATCGTACAATTGTTCTTCTATCAAGTAATGTGTCCTATTATAGAAATATATAATTATTGTTATGCCTGGACAAGTTAAATATCTTGATACAATTTTTTATTTGTGATCATTCTGATGCTTGCTAGAATTGGGATGAAATTGTCAAAAAGAGCAATACGATAAATGCAATGCAACTACACTCCAACGGGGTATCACAACAAGCCAGTTACATAGTTTTTTTATTATATGAGATTCTTACTCAATTTATTATTATTATTTTTTAAGTTGTCCATATTTTAATTCTACACTTTGGACAATGTACGTATGCATTGATAAATACTTTGATGGATGAAGAGAGAATTATTTTTTGAGAAATAGACTCGTGCATAATTTGTTTCTTTTGGGAAATATGACCCATGTAGAACACATTTTGTTACTTCTGTGCATGAATTTTGCTCCATTATTAAGTTTTTCGATATCTAAAATTGTATCTTTATCATTCATAATGCAACATGTTTGTATGGATTATGGATTGACTTTGGATCTTATTTATATCTTACATAATATTTAATGTGATTTGGACAGTGCTGCACACAGGCTATCCCTATCATGTCAGTGTCCATATTTTTTAAAATTCTCGTATATGTATATGTATCCGGTTTTAATTGTGTTCAATACATGTCACATCGTGTCTTTAGGCACATACAATTTCTAGTAGAAAGCACAACCCAGAACGACTTTGTGTGAATTTACAAGAGAGAGTGACACATTTCCTTTGCAACTGCTTTTTCCTTCTATCAAACAAACAACAAGTGACCTGTGAATTTTGAGAGAGAGCAAATTGGAATGCTAATATCTTCAAGGTCGATTCAAGACTTGCCCATCTTCTTCACAAACCAACCGCTCACCCAAAAAATCTATTCAAGAGGCCATGTCTACGTCTTTTCGTCTTGATATCCTCACCTGAAACACTAACATTTTTGTAAATACTACGAACAGATTAACTCAAAATAAACGATCGAATACAGCATCGTGTCTTTAGAGCGCACCTTTTAGTCTGCCAGCAAGATACAATGTTTCTTCTGCAATTGGTCTCCATTGCTCTGCACATGAGTAGTTGATTCCAAGACCAACGCTAAGTCCTCTCAAAAGATGCACCGTACGAAGAACAGAAAATAATTCTTCTGGAAAAGCCTAACATTGTCATTACACATCAAGAAAGAAACTTTAATTATAAGTCCAAGGAATACATGTATAAAGAATCTGTGTCAAGGTTTCAAGTTCCCCACTAAATGTGACCAGGTCCAACCCATTTGTCAGATATATTAACTCATAACGAAATATATTTCCTTTTATTTACAAATGAAATAAAGTTCAAATATGTAGACACAACCACAATACAGGGACAAACTCATTGGTGATATTATGAAACATGCATGTACTACCAAACAAGAAGTGTATTGACTCGGATTTTCAAAGTTACAAACAATTGAAACAACACGTCCAAGTGATCATAAACATCATCTTTATGTAATATAAAAAACTTGTTCTCAGGGAGTAACAACCTAGACTTGTTCTGAACACAGAAAAAACAATGGGTTCCTTGTCATGTGGTATCCTTTCAGTCGAAAACAAGTAGTATTACTAATCATTGTTGTTGTGCACTACTAAACAGTCATAAACGGAATATGATCCTTTCATGTGCTTCTGGTGGATCCAAGCTCAAGAAGTGGGAGATATTACTGGTATCTTGCGGTTAGTGAGTTGAAGGAACTGAATGCATACCTGAACGGAAATTTTTTTAATTGAAGATTCTTCAGCAAAAGGTTGCAACATCGTTACGCCAGGTGGCAGCTTAGTATCAAACATTGTCTGTGCCAACTTAAGCATTTCCTTCTGTTCATTCTCACACTTGCTCAAGGTATCGATGCCCAGCTCCCTTAGGAATTGAAGACAATGTTAACACCATTCATACCCGAGAAAATCACCCATGATATCAACAAGCAGAAAAAAAACTTCACTTAAATAGCAACATCACAAACACGCACATGTGAAGACAGAATTCGTCTTCCCTCTCTTATTCGTCATTTTTTTTCTTTCTTTTGTTTTCCTGTTTGTCCTTTTTCCTTTTCTTTTCAGACTCCATGAATACAGAGAAGGATCAACATTGGTAGCTTACCAACACAACTCCTCTGAGCACAGTTTTTTTCCTACGAGTACATAATAGCAAAATATTAGGAAGTTATTGGGGAATCTTTGATACCTGTAGCTCTCTGATGCTCTTATGGGATCATTATCAGCAATAGCAAGAACCAGCTTAGCATATCCAAGCCTTAAGTTGTCTGGGAGGTTCTTCACTTGCCCATAGTCAAGCAATGCAACCTGATCAGGGACAAAAGGAAGATGAATATTTACAATATTGGTTTAGGGATATGCAGATACATGTCCTTGGACTATAAAGCAACCAACTACTAATCCTTCAGGCTAGATTATCTCATTGTCGATTAGGCAACATAACTTCAACTATGACCCCACTCAAATGGGAGAACGTCGTGTAAACTAGGTTTCAAGGTAGCAAAATTGTGTTGGCTACTTGCCTCTGAACCTTTACATATGAGAATATTTCCAGGATGGGGATCTGCATGGAAGAAACCACTCTTCAGTATCATTTGTCCATATGCAAGAGTCAAACTTTTAAGGATGTTCCTGCATTTGAGATATTTAGTAAGAGAGTTCAGCTTTCCATCTGCTTATGGCATTGACCAAGGATGGCCCACAAAAAAATCAAACAAGAATCTGTGGAGATGCCTCCGGAGAAAGGGAACCTGTGTAACATTAAAGACCACATTGAAGGAAAAAAGGGGAGGGAGCTGGATTTTAAACCACGGTATTGGGATACGTAATGGTATCGGTGATAAATAATGTGGCTACATCGGCCGATACATAGGTGAATAACGATATCGAAAGTACAAAATCCTGTTACGTAATGGCCGCTACGATACATAATGACTTATATTTAGAACCCAGTGAGTGAGAGATTATCATTGACAGAGGGATTTCATACTATCAGAGAATAACCGGGCTTACTGCTTTGCTGCTGCTGCGATCTTACCACCAGGATTTAAGCCTCTTTTAGCTATTTCATCTCCAAGCTTCAGTATTGGGATTCCATCAATGTATTCCATTACTAAGACTCTCCTACTCAACCAATGGAACACCTCAATTAACAAAAGGTGAAGTCACAGAGTTAACAACGATACATTGCAGAAATAGAACACAATAACCAGCATCCGTGGCTAAAAATGTAAAGTAACAACATTGAAATCGATCTTTTTTTGGTCTGAATTAAATATCCAGAGCTAGACAGAGGAAAATGAAAAAAACACAATACCATACCTAGTGACTATATCTCGGATCACCCTTGGCACAATGACAGGAACTTTTTTATTGTTATCATATAGAAAACGTCCAATTCTTTCCATAGCATTGGCTTCTCTCTCGAAATCAAATTCATACCCAATCTAGAAGGACAGAAACGTAAACTAGATTATCAATCAAAAATATGATCTTACAACGTCTTACTCAAAGAAAGGTCATGGTCAATAGAGAAGAAAAAATACGCCTTTTTTTAATTGGTAGGAGGTGATAAGGGAAGGGAAATTGCAGCTCGTAGGAGTAGATTCATGTATGGTAAGGGAGAGCGAGCCCATCAGTTTATAGTTGTGAAATTGAATCAACAAATGGATTTGGATGGGTTCATTAGCACTATGATTTGAAGTTGATGTGTGAGTTCAAGGAAATATGGACAACTATAACATTCAAGAAAACCAAGAACTCACTTTGACTATTAAAGTAACAAATACAACCCAAATAGCAAAACACTGTAATGAGTTGTATGATCACCAGCTTACCATTACATATGAAATTTGGCTCTGGTGGAAAGAATATTTTTTCCCTTTCTCTTCTCAAGAGGTAAATAAAGCCCAAAATGCTAACCGGAATATTTAGAGAAAGCAAAAACTGCAGAAAGCATGATGAATCTGGGGCTAAGAATCTGACTCTTTGAGATTCACTTAAATATCTGATCTCAGCAATCAGCTCTTCACACAAGCAAAGGTTTAAAGGCAGGTATATTGTTTGAGAAATGTGACTTCTCACGAAATGAGAAATACATCCACCTTGAATCTGATCTTAAATTGGGCAAAAACACTTAGTTAAATTAATCAGATTCCTTAATGACACTTGGATAAAAAAAAGGTCTGG
>NMUG010009591.1:0-11224 GCA_002855965.1 Monotropa hypopitys | reverse complement strand
CAAGTTCAGTTAACAGATATCTACAAACTCTACAGGTACAAAAATTCAGTAACATCTTTCTACGGTTATCGATACGAATAAATTTTTAAAACCTACAGTAGTATCTATCTAAGATTATAGGTTTGCATTTTCAAGAAATCCTGGTAGTACCTTTCTACGACTATGGATTTATGTTTCACTAACCTACAGTAGTATCTATCTAGGACTACAAGTTTACGTTGTCAAGAATATCGGTAGTATCTTCCTAAGACTATAGATTTAAATTTTCCAAAACCTATAGTGGCACCTTTTTAAGGCCACATGCTAAATTTTTCATAAACCTACGGTAGTATCTATCTAAGGCTACAGGTTTATATTTTCAAAAATCTCACTGGCACCTATCTAAGGCCACAGACTCATATTTTCAAAAAAAAAATCGGTAGCATCTCTCTAAGGCTACAGAGTTTAAATCCCAAAATCTCAGCGACATCTCTCTACGGTCATAGATTTACAATTACAGAACCTCAATAGCATCTATCTAAGGCTATAGGTTAACATGTCTTAGCAGTATCTCTCTAGGGCTACAGATTTGAATTTTCAAAAAGCTATCTAATGATATCTCTCTATGATCATTGTTTAGATTCCAAACCCGAAACCACGGTAACATCTTCCTACGGTTACTAGTGTAAGTTTTAAATTTGCTAGTACTAGCACCTCCCTATGGCTATTACTCAGGTAAATCTTTCAAAATCTCAGTAATATCTTTCTACGATTTCTGGGACAAAGTTTTAAATTTGCCAGTACTAGCACCTCCCTACGGATATTACTCAGGTAAATCTTTCAAAGTCTCAGTAATATCTTCCCATGATTACTGAGGCAAAGTTTTATAAAATTTGCCAGTAGTAGTATCTCCCTACGGCTATTACTCAGGTAAATCTTTCAAAGTCTCAGTAATATCTTTCTACGATTACTGGAGCAAAATTTTAAATTTGCCAGTAGTAGCACCTCCCTACAGCTATTACTCAGGTAAAAATCTTTCAGGTCTCAGTAATATCTTCCTACGATTACTGGGGCAAAATGTTAAAATTTGCCAGTAGTAGCACCTCCTTACGGCTATTACTCAGGTAAATATTTTAAAGTCTCAGTAATATCTTCCTACGATTACTGAGGCAAAGTTTTATAAAATTTGCCAGTAGTAGCATCTCCCTACGGCTATTACTCAGGTAAATCTTTCAAAGTCTCAGTAATATCTTCCTACGATTACTGAGGCAAAATTTTAAATTGGCCAGTAGTAGCACCTCCCTACGGCTATTACTCAGGTAAAAATCTTTCAAGTCTCAGTAATATCTTCCTACGATTATTGGGGCAAAGCGTTAAAATTTGCCAGTAGTAGCATCTCCCTACGGCTAGTATTCAGGTAAAATCTTTCAAGTCCCAGTAATATCTTTCTACGATTACTGGGGCAAAGTTTTAAATTTGCCAGTACTAGCACCCCCCTACGGCTATTACTTAGGTAAATCTTTCAAAATTGTAGTAATATCTTTCTACGATTACTGGGGAAAAGTTTTAAATTTGCTAGTACTAGCATCTCCCTACGGCTATTACTCAGGTAAAAGCTTCAAAACTCAGTAATATCTCCCTACGATTACTGAGGCAGAATTTCAAAATTTGCCAGTAGTAGCATCTCCATACGGCTATTACTCAGATAAAATTTTCGAGTTCCAATAATATCTTCCTACGATTACTGGGGCAAAATTTTAAATTTACCAGTAGTAGCATCTCCCTACGGCTATTACTTAGGTAAAATCTTTCAAGTCCCAGTAATATCTTTCTACGATTACTAGGGCAAAGCTTTAAAATTTTCCAGTAATAGTATCTCTCTACAGCTATTACTCAGGTAAAAATCTTTCAAAATCTCAGTAATATCTTTCTACGATTACTGGGGCAAAGTTTTAAATTTGCTAGTACTAGCATCTCCCTACGGTTATTACTCAGATAAAATCTACAAAACTCAGTAATATCTCCCTATGATTACTGATGCAAAATTTCAAAATTTACCAGTAGTAGCATCTCCCTACGGTTATTACTCAGGTGAAATTTTCGAGTCCCAGTAATATCTTCCTACGATTACTGGGACAAAATTTTAAATTTGCCAGTAATAGCATCTCTCTACAGCTATTACTCGGGTAAAATTTTCAAAATCACAGTAATATCTTTCGACGATTACTGAGATACAATTCAAAAGTCTAAGCAAAGAGCATCTTCCTACGGCCATTATTCAGGTTCAAATTTTCAAAATGTTAGTAACACCTCTCTACAGTTATTAACCAAATTTCAAAATCTCTGCTTGCGGTAATATCTTCCTACGATTACCGTTCAAGGTTAAAATTTTCAAAATTTTAGTGACATCTTCCTACGGTTGCTAAACAATTCCCATATTTCCGCCTACGGTAGTACCTTTCTACGATTACCATTCAAGTTTCAAAAAAATTAGTAATATCTTTCTACAGTTACTAATTAAATTCAAGCATCGAAAATCATAGTAATAACTATATACGATTACTGTTTTTAAAAAAAAATCGCAAATAAGAGCAACTTTCTATGGCTATCTATTAAAATTTCAAGACACTGTGATATCTGTCTACGATCCTTGTGTTAAATTCGAAAAAAAAATCCCGGCGACAACTTAATATCAGTCACCCATTAAAATATTTTCAAAATACATTTATCATAACCACGATCGTTCGGTTATAAAGGCTTCGGTAGTAATTTCTTACAACTACCGTTAAGCCCCAAAAAGTTTTCCGATGACATCTTTCTGTCGGTCGCCTCTCAAATTTTCAAAATATATTTTTCACGATCATAATAGTTAACTTATGAAAACTTCGGTAATAATTTCCTATAGTTACCGTTAAGTCCCAAAATTTTTTAAAATGACAACTTGACATTGGTCATCTTATAAAATTTCCAATAATATATTTTTCGCGATCATAATCGCCAGTTCATGAAAACTTCAGTATTATTCTACAAATATCGCTAAGTTCCAAAAATCACGATGGCACCTCCCTACGGTCATTTTCAAAAAAAAAAAATCAATCAACGACATCTTTCTAGGGTTGTATTTTCTAAATTCTAGCGGTGAAATCTCACTAACGATCGCCCTAGTCAAGTGCAAAGTAACGTTTTTAAAAATAGTTATCATCACCCCAAGTGCAAAAAATTTTAAAACAGACAGCGTAACCGCTACGACACAGGCATTACGCTTTAACAGAAATCAAACTAAGTACATGTTTTGACTAACTTGCGTATTTCCTAGCACAGGTATTCAAATTTACTAAATGCAGGAAAGAACAGTTGTCGGATACCTACTTGTATTATCAGAACAGAGTCCGTCGGGAGTGAACTGATCGAGGGATCGAGCACCGGGACATCGTGTGAATAAACCGAGCAAAAGCAAAAATTTTCCAAAGCCTCAGGAGGTGGTATGAACTTTCAGAATGGAGTGAGGCTCACTGCCTCCGCTTCCCCTTAAATAAGCTCTATGTCACAACTATAGTTGTGACATCGGACAAAAAAGCCAAAAGCAGTCAGTCTCGAGCCATGTGCCTAGCTGGCGCCCAAGGGGTAAGCCTTGGAAGTATTCGGCAGGGGATATATAAATATTTTCAAGTTTTAAAACCAATTTCCTTGAGTAAATATATTTTCAATCTTTTAAGCATAAATCAAAGAATTGAAATCATTTTATTATAAACTAAATTTGTAGAATAAAACCATTTAGAACACATCATCAAAATCTTAGGGTCAACAGTCACCTTTTCAGGTCAGAAACGTATAAGTATTTTTGAGAAGAGGATAGAGGAAATCTCAAGGACACGTAGCCATTCTATTCATAAATATTCTCTCCTGGTTACCTCAGAATCCCTAGCTGCTCACCTCTTAGGCCTTGAGGTTGGAAATAAAGCCCTTTCCCTTAAGAGAGGTAGGAATGCTTTTTAGCACAAGCAGTTCTGGTAGTGTAGAATTCTGACCTTATTGTTTTGATGCCTGCAGAAATGTCGAAACAAGAGCAAAAAATTGCTCCCGTGCTCCCCAAACGTCCTATCAAAAAGAGGAAGACTGAGGACGAGGATGATGATATTGCCACACTCATGGGATGCCTACAGGAAAGAGGCCCATAGTTGATGTGCTTCCTCATACGATCTCTTTTGCAGATGCTCCTCCACCTCCCGTCATTTCCGAGAAGGAAGCTCCCTTGCACCACCGCGATGATGGCTTGGCAGGGCTCTTAGACTCAGAGGTGGTCTTGAAGAATATGAGGCATTTTGCCCAACCAACTGACATTCGGGTTATATCAGTAACTGATCCCGTAGATCTCTATAAAGGGGGCATATTCGATCTCGGAAAGGTATGGTATTGCTTGGGCCATTCCCATTGGTTTCCACGGGCACATCTTCTTTTTGTTATTTTTAATGTACCTTTCTCTCGCATGCCATAATAAAGATGGAGTTCCTGGGCAAACAGGTCACTGTGCTCTCTAATGACAAAGCTACCCTGGAAGCTTCTAACAGGATCTTAATTACTGACAACGTTACTCTAACCAGGGAGCTCACTCAGGTTCAACACTCAAAGGAGTCGGCGGATGCTTACATTGATGAGATGACTGCTGCTCGGGATGTTGTTGTCACGAATCTTTCTTCTGCCAATTGGAATTGGAGAAGTCGAAGACCGAGCTTGCCGAGAACAAGAAGCTCGCTGAGCTTCAACTTAAGTAGTGGGAGGATAGGTTCTTAGCTCTTAAAGCCCCAAAGGTAGAGATTCTTGAGACTGCTCGACAAAAGGTTAGTGATGATTATAAGACGTCGAAGGAGTTTCAAAAACTCAAGGACGATCTGAAGCTGTGGATATCCACTTCAATGATAAAATTGGATGGCTACAGGGAGAGGATCCACTATTACTTTGGTGAAGGTTTTGAAATGTTCAGGGAAGCTATCTCTTCTTATCACCCAGACACTGATTTCTCCATCTTCTACTCGATGCCTGAGGAAATGGGGTAACAATCGGCATACCTGATGTCGAGGACAAAACTCTTGATAACCATATTGCTTTGGAATCTATTGAAGGAGATGCACAGAAGGTGCCTACTCCTGTTGAAGTTCCCATCACTGTTTAGGTGTCTCAAGCTTTCACTGACAAGGTTCCCGATGATATTGTAACTGCTGAGGCCTCAGATGCCCAGGGGGATGCTAAGGCCTCAGTTAATTCTGTTGTTGACTCTATTCTGGCTGAAGCCAAGAATGTTTGGAAATTTTTGGTTTGTGTTGTTGTAATGGTTATGTAATGACTTGTAATGACTTTCTGAGCTCTTTATATGAGTTAATTTTATACTTCTTTCTCCCCCAAGTGATGTGCTTAGGTGGACTGAGCTCTTCACTTGTGTGTTCGCACTAGAATCTAACTCTGTTATCGTTAATGCTCTTGATGTTACCTTTGTCGAAATGCCTTAGCACCATACCCCATAGGACTATCAAAATGAGTAGTTGTGCTACTTTTGTCGAGATGCCGTAGCACCAAGTCCCATAGGACTATCGAGCTGAGCAGTCGTGCTTCTTTTGTTGAGATGTCATAGCACCGAGTCCCGTAGGACTATGGAGCTGAGTAGTCATGCTGTTTTCATCGAGATGCCATAGCACCAAGTCCCATAGGACTATCGAGCTGAGTAGTTGTGCTGCTTTTGTTGAGATGTCGTAGCACCAAGTCCCATAAAACGATCGAGCTGAGGAGTCATGTTGCTTTTTTCGAGATGCCACAGCACCAAGTCCTGTAGGACTGTTGAGCTGAGCAGTCATGCTGCTTTCATCGGGATGCTGTAACACCAAGTCTATATATTTCTTCCACATGGTTCTCAGAAGCAATTTTATGTGATAAAATATAGACAAGAACTTTCCTACATGCTTCAATTTTATTTATTAAGCACTTGATAATAACAAAAGTTTGCAAGAAAAGTGATAAGGATCATTTACAGTATAACTTTAAGTGATCAGCATTCAAGGAACTCTACACCTCGCCACCTTTAAGCGTAGCGAGTCGGTAGGCTCTTGCTTTGGCGTGGTTGAGTATCTGGTAAGGGCATTTCTAGTTGGGTCTGAGCTTTTTAATTCTGTTCCCAGCGGATCCACCTTCCTCAGTACCAAGTCGCCTAGTTTGAATGCCTTTACTCGGACTGTGGCATCATTGTACTTTGCCATCCTTTATTGATACATTGCCACCCTTAAAGCTGTTATCTCCATCTACTCTTCCAACAAGCCTAATTCTGACCTGCGATGATCTTCATTACTCTGGTCGTCAAATGAAGGTGTCCGATGATTAAGGAGCTCCACCTCTACTGGCACCACTGCCTCTACTCTGAAAGCCATTGCATACGGTGTTTCTCCGGTGGATGATCTGGCCGTTGTTCTATACGCCCATAACACAACATGTAGCTCCTCTGGCCATGCTCCCTTTATTGCTCGAAGTCTTCTCTTAATCCTTTTTTCGATCTCCTGATTAGTCACCCCAGCTTGTCCATTCACTCTTGGATATGCCTGAGAGGTGTAATGAATGTGTATTCGTTTACCATTGCAGTAGTCTCTGAACTCCGTACTATCAAACTGTCTGCCCAAGTCAGCAATTAGAACGCGAGGTAACCCAAACCTATAGATGATATTTTTCCACAAGAAATCAATGACACTGGCTATTGTGATGGTGATTAGTTCTTTGGATTCAACCCACTTGGTGAAATAGTCAACCGCCACTACTACGTATTGCATCTGACTTCTTTCCTTTAGCAAAGATCCGACCAAGTCTAACCCCCACTGTACGAAGGACCAAGGTCCTTGCATTGATGATAGAGGAGTGGAGGGCTTGTGCGAAATGTTTCAATATCTTTGACATGCATCACATCTTTTGACCAGCTCGATGCTATACTTCTGCATTGTTGGCCAGTAGTAACCCAACCTCATAATATTGTATGCCAATGTCCAAGCACTATGATGACCCCCACACATACCTTCATGTACTTCTTTCATAACATATTTTGTCACGCCCCGGATTTTCAAACCATTTTTTTAAAACAATTTAAATAAAAGCAGGGGAAAACATTACTTGTAGTATCTACACATTCCATTCTGTTCTCATTACATTTCCAGATACAAATGATACAATATGAATAGAAAAGCAGAAGCTAGAACAAATGCCAAACGGCTACAACTGAAGTGCTGAACAGAAAGAAAAGTGAGGGTACATCCCACCCTCGAGAGTCAACAAGTACCAAAAGAAACCCGCTGTAACAATCTCTGAAAACCCGGAAGCTGACGAAGCTCCAAGCTCAACAATCTCAACACGTCTTTGCAACAACTCGTGGGGGGGACCACGAAGGTCTGAGCATACCACGGCTCAGTAGATAAACTCCTGACCACTACCAAACATGCATGGGTGGTGCATGCCTAGGAGGGGTCATCACAAGTAGAAACTGTAAAGAACTAGAACAACAGTAGTGACAACAACAGTAGTAAAACTGGAGAGGGAAGTACAAGCAGTAAAGCAGTAAAGTGAGTAAAAACCGAACTGTAAAGGGGACCGGGCTATGAGTACACCTACTAATCTCCTCAAAGGTAAGAGAGGTAACAGTGTCAAGCCCAAAGGCTAATCCAACTCAATCTCAAGTAGTCACAACTAACTCTCTACTAAGGGCAAGAGGTCCACCGTCAAGGTACAAAAGAAACGTAAAGGAACCAAGGTGCACGTAAGGTAAGCCTAGCACAAGACAATAGGGACCAAGGCATATCGTCGACAAACGTGTCAAAACCCAAACCGTAACCTCAAATGGACACCAAAGGCACAACCTCTCAAGTCCGACTGAAACGACCTCAAATCTCGACTCAACCAACCTTATTACAAAAATCCAACAACTCCAAGGATCTACTAAGGATCCCAACCCAATACAGCGCCAAGATATCTAATCAAGGTGTGTAAACATAGTACAAGGGACAACGAAGAAGGGTGTCCACAAAATCTATCGAAAATGTTCTCTTATTGTTTCGGGGGCCGCACCCTACAAAGAGCCAAGGAAAATCCATTACAAGTATGTTCCATTCATATGTTTTATCATCAATCTTAGATATATCCTGGGATCCCTAAAGGTCAAGTACATCCCGTATTTATTCGAAGTTCATTGGTTTAATACAAAATCCCGGAATCCCTAAAATCAAGTCCATTCCGTATTTGCATATTTTATTCATTCTTTAAGATAAATCCCGGAATCCCTAAAGATCAAGTCCATTCCGTATTTATCCAAGCGTCGTTGTAACGTTGATGGGGCAAGGCTTGATTAGTGGCACGTCTACCCACTAACCAATCCTACCAGTCATTCCCAAATAACATTGGGAGGGCTCATGTTGCCCCCATTGTGCACAATGTCGTGGATGGAGCGACCATCCCAGGACCCACATGACAAGGGCGTCCTGTATCAAATATCCAATATCAATCCCCAATGATATGCAGTACCGCGGGATAGGGCAAACCCTCCTAACCCGGATGGATTCCATCTCAACCCGGACCCTGGGGCATGTAACCTCCCAGTCCCGTTCATTTTCAAATCAAAGTAAAGTCAAGGGGTTGGGGTAAAGACCTCCCACACCCGAGATGGATCCTCGTACGCCAGCCATAACATTTTATCGTAAGTATCATTTTTGGTGTTCCATTTGGTTATGCTCACATTGAAGATTCAAGATTATCCAAAGGTGGTCCTCGTAGGATCCATCCCCATATTGGTTGTATATTGCGTTCATTTCATTCATTTCATGTTTGGGTGAATCCAACGTCATTCCAACTATTTCGATAAAACAAGCCCAAGGCTAGATCAAGTTCCCGAAGGTTACTACGCCTTTACCAAGGAAAGTCACACGAACCATACAACCACCGCAATGACAACCACGACCGTACCAAGGTAAGACACCACGTCTCAATCCACAAAACCCATATGATCTCACTAGTTAGTTCATTTCTATTTTCAACACCTCTCAACCAATTGTATACCCAAACTTGCCTCACGACGATCCCACAACCATTTCCTCTCACAAGGGTCATTCAAGGTTCACTAGAGACTTTAATCGAACGTGTGGCGTCTATAAACTTATGGGTGACTAACTAATCGCATATCTACAAATCGACACTCGTGACATTAACCCAAGCTCATATGATTTTACCGTAGGATATCCAACATAAACACAAATATCACATGATCATAATTCTATGGGAACCTCAGTACGAATATGGGAATCACACACACACACGCACATATTTGATAGAAATCAAGAATTTACCCACCGGAGTAGTCGCCGAAGTAGTCGCCGGAAAGTCGCCGGAAAATGTCACTGCAAACCAAATCTGCCATCGCGTAGATCGTCTCACCCTCTTCAATCTTCCTCAAGACCGCATCTCCATAGCTCTTTGCCGGAAAGTCGCCGGAATCCAAAATCTCGCCGGATGGATTTGCCAAGTGGGTTGCCGGATAGCTCTCGCCAAAGAGAGTAACGTTTCTTCTTGGAGAAACCCCATTGCTCGAGGTTGAAGAATGCCCAAGAATCCGAAATTTGTCGGATGGAGAAGATAATGGGCTTGCCGGAAAGCTAGGAGCAAGGGAAGCAACCTTTGTTCTTCAAGAAAGTTCATCCAAGGCTTGGATGCCCTTGGATTGGGAGGAGGAAGAAGAATCTCCATTAATGGAGGTGAGGAGAGAGTAGAGAGCTTTTAGGGTTAGAAATGAAGAAGAAGAGAGGTTGGGGCATTTTTAGGGGTCAAAAACGAGTTTGGGGCGAGATTACCAAAGTGCCCCCATTAAAAACAGCAAAAAATCGCACATTCTCTGTGACCGTCGTCCGGACGAAGGTCATGGTCGTCCGGACGAAACTCCCAGATCGAAAATGGTTCTGAGAGTGTTTCGATCATAACTTCTTCGTACGAACTCCGATTGAGACGATTCAAGTTGCGTTAGATTCATAATTGAATTCTCTACGGCATTGATGAAGGACATTTTCGAATTCAAAAAATAGTTTGGAGTCAAAATAGGCCTAGAAGACCCTTGGCACATTGCCGGAACAACCTAGAACAACGCCATCCACTACCGGGGACTCTAACTACCCCGAACCATTGAATTTCATCGAGTGAGGCTCGATATCAACAATAATGACATTTAAGAAATTGTTTAGAATTCTAGGTCGTGACATCTCAACCTGCTTAAAATAATTTCGTCCCCGAAATTTACTAGGGATAGAGGTGCATCGAAACACCAAAGAACAAATGTTCATGTTCGCACCATGAACCACGCGACAAAATCGAAGGGGGATGCTCCCCGATACAAGGGACACCGATACAGTCGTCAACTCAGCCATGATACAACAATGAAGGGAGTCATACTTCTCAAAGGAAATTGACCAACCATTAGCAACGCAACAACAAGGAGGACAATATTTCCCCAAAGAACAAATCACACTCAACCAACAAGACGGTAACAATGAGAATAATCCTATTCCAAGAGACAAACACTGAAAGGACGTAGGTCCAACGATAAGAGAGTCAACCAACGAGCGAGACTCTTACAAGAACAATCACTAAGTAACGAGACCACAAGCCACGAGTTCTCCTTGAGAACGAACGATCAACCAAGGGCATACGCCAAATTTAGAATCCAATTGAATGTCGCGCCAAGGACAAAAGGGCAACTCCCAAATTAGCACGACAATCATGACCACCAACGATACAACAAGCGATAGTTGCTCCAAACGATCTCAGAAATAGAAGGCCATTGACCGAAAGCAACAACGCGTACAAGGAGCAAGAATAAGCGGGGATACAATCTGTGGTATTCATTATTATTATTTTTTCACCATTTTCATACATGTGTTTTTATACAATTTTCGCACCGCTAATTCCCACGGACACCCCACACACTATACACATATAGATATAGGTGGACATATACGTCTCCACCCACCCACCCAATGTGACATCAAGTGACACAAGGGTTTGAGTTAGAGAGGTGCCGGCCGGACACATACTCCACTCAACCTCCTTGGGTCATCCATAGTCGCACGATCAAAGGAATAACACACGTAGTCGATTCTACACAGAAGGTGCAAGAATAGATGACTCAACCACTCGCTCCCAATCTACCACGAACTAGCCAACGTCACGGGTTCCAAAATGATTC
>NMUG010009590.1:0-11226 GCA_002855965.1 Monotropa hypopitys | reverse complement strand
TTTTAATTTCAACTTAAGAAAACTTATAAAATTGTTCTAACACCAGACCTTGAGGATTCGAATCGGTACTTTAGCGGATTATTGTGCTACATGCGACGTTGGTATTCCTACGCTTGGGAAGAACAATCATTTGCAACAAGCATTTTTTGCGCCGTTACCGGGGACTGGCATCTTAAGTGTAACTGTACTAGTTTTCTTACTTGGGTGTTGATTACCCTTGTGCATGTGGGCAAGGGATCCAACTAGTAGAATGGTGAGAGTGAACGTTCTTGGTTATACCACTTCTGATTCACTTGCAAATAATTCCATGGATCCCCCACAGGACGAGGTTAACAATAACTCCATTCCCAACAACCTCAACAATTTACCACCAATTCTGATGAATAACATGGAAAATCAAAACCAACCAAATTCTTACCAAAACATGAATCCTCTCAATTCCATACACCCCATAAATTTTAACAATATAAATTTCAATCTCATGCATGCCCCAAATCAAATGAATTTTAATAACTTTAGGCATCATGGACATGATGGAGTACATGAGGATAATGATCATCAAGCAATGACTCTTAAGGACATGTTGAACCCTCCAAGGATGAGTGCACCCTCATGTCTTGTCTTGCCCGTGCAAGCATGAGACTTTGTAATTAGACCTTCAATGCTCCCTTGTCTTCCTCACTTTCACAGGCTCGATCATGAAAGCCCATATCCCTATATAAAGGAATTCGAGGAGATTGTGTGCACTATGCTTGAGAGGAATCAAAGGGAAGATTTTGCCTTCATGAAGCTCTTCTCCTTCACTTTAAAGGACCGGGTCACAACTTGGTACAACAGGTTGAGGTCTAGGTCCATCAATTCTTGGGAAGAGATGACTAAGGCTTTCTTCACTAAATTCTTTCCAATGCACAAAACCATCGCGCTGAAAAAGCAAATCCAAAATTTTGTTAAAAAATCACATGAGCCATTCTATCAGAGTTGGGAGAGAATCAAGGATATCTTAAACTTGGTGCCCCATCATAACTTCTCAGCATGGCAATTGGTAAGTTTCTTTCATGAAGGGAGTTCTCCAAAAACATGTCAATTCATTGAAATGATGTGCCAAGGAGACTTCCTAGATAATAATGCCAATGATGCCATGGATTATTTTGACCATCTAGCCGAGTTAGCACAAACATGGGATAACACTGATCCCAATGATAGGGCTAAGGGATCAAGCTCTTCAAATCCCTCCATTGGAGGAATATATACCTTGCAAGCTTCCGACGACCTACAAGCAAGGCTCACCCAACTCACCCGCAAGGTCGAAGGTCTTGAAATTTAAAAAAATCAATGAAGTCTCCATAGCTCAACCAAGGGAAGAGCAATGTGCCATTTGCGAGACCGACGACCATGTCACTCATCAATGCCCCACCATTCCTACTCTCAAGGGGTAGTTAAATGAGCAAACCGGGGTTAACTACGTTAACCAACAATCTCAAAACCAACCCCGGTAATCTTACAACAACATTCACACCGAAGGATACAACTCAAATTGGAGAAATCATCCAAACCTTCGATGGAGGAATGATAACAACCCCAGACCATCCCAATATCAAACCCATTTCAATCAACAAGGGTCGCAAAATCAACATTTTATTCAAAATCCTCCACAACAAGTGCCCTTGTACCAACCACCAAACAAAAGAAACTTTGAGGAGACCGTTATGCAATTCATGTAATCCACTCAACAATAACAAGCAACCAATAAAATCATAATGGAATTGCAACAACAAATGACAAAGATGAACAACACTCTCAGTCTCCTCCAACAATAAAAAGGAACATTTCTGGCTCAACCCCAAGCCAATCCAAAGGGGCAACATTACATCGGGAGTTCACCCAGGGAGTAGAAAAATCAAGAACAACTTAAAGCAATCACCACTTTGAGGAGTGGTAAAACCATTGACAAAAGCATTCCTCCCCGGAAACCAATCCAAATCACAAGTGGAGAAAAAGAAGAGGAACCAAAAGAAGAAAAAGTTGAACAAGGAGGCCTAGACATTGAGCCAAAGGGAAGCAAGCCCATCCTGGTACCTTTTCCTCAAAGGTTGAAGGGCTTGGCTAAGATGAACAACCACACTAAAATTTATGAACTTTTCAAACAAGTTAAGGTGAACATTCTCTTGCTCGATGCTATTCGGCAAGTCCCATTTTATGTTAAGTTCCCATAAGATCTTTGCACGGTCAAAAGAAAGTTGAATGTGCATAAAAAGGCCTTCCTTGCCAAAAATGTGAGTTCTCTTATCAAGGCCGAAACACCTCCAAAGTACAAAGACCCGGGGTGCCCTACCGTTGCCATAACCATTGGGGCCACAAAAATCGAAAGAGCCTTGCTTGATCTTGGAGTAAGCATTAATCTTTTGCCGTATTCGATTTACGAGCAACTTGGTCTTGGAGAGTTATAACCCACGAGTATAACTCTCTAACTTGTGGATTGGAGTGTTAATGTACCACGGGGAATGGTAATGGATATTATTGTTCAAATTAAAAAATTTTACTTCCCCGCGAACTTTGTGGTTTTAGACACCCAACCTGTAGCCAATATTGCCACACAAATCCTCGTCATCTTGGGATGTTCCTTCCTTGCAACCACTAATGCCCAAATTAACTGCAGAAATGGGATCATACATCTCACTTTTGGAAACATGACGGTGGAGTTAAATGTCTTTAATGTGTGTAGGCAACTGGGGGATGATGAGGAGATCCACGAAATTAATGTGGTTGAGACCTTGGGTTATTGTGGGAGCAATTTCACAAAAGACCCACTTGAATCTTATTTGTTGAACGCGGGAGTGGAGGAACATGTTCCTTCTTATGAAGAGTTGGAGTTTTTGGCCTATTTGGAGGAGGTAGATGTGGTAAGTAGAGTGGGATGGAGAGATACTTTTGAGAATTTGGGAGAAGTAGAGAGGCCTAGTGAATCATCTCAAGAGAGGGCACCTAAACTTGAATTAAAACAATTGCTCTCTAATTTAAAGTATGCATTCCTAGGGAGTGAAGAGACTTACCCGGTTGTGATTTCATCCACACTTGAGTAAGCTCAAGAAAAAAAAATTAATAGAGGTGTTAAGGAATCACAAGAGTGCGTTGGGATGGACCATTGCGGACATACAAGGGATAGACCCAACTTTGTGCACCCACCGGATTTACCTTGAAGAACATGCCAAACTCTCACGGTAACCACAACACCGTTTAAATCTGAACATGAAGGATGTTGTGAGGAGCGAAGTTTTGAAGTTATTAGATATTGGCATTATATACCCTATTGCGGATAGCAAATGGGTAAGCCCCGTTCAAGTGGTTCCGAAACAATCGGGGGTTACAGTAGTAAGAAATGAAAAAATGAATTAATTCCCACTCGAGTTGTTACCGGGTGGAGGGTTTGCATTGACTACCAGAAACTCAATACATGCACGAAAAAGGACCACTTTCCCTTACCCTTCATTGATCAAATGCTTGAAAGGGTGTCAGGGGATGCCTACTATTGCTTCCTCGATGGGTATTCAGAGTATAATCAAATCGAAATAGCCCTCAAGGACCAAGAGAAGACAACTTTTACATGCTCATTTGGCACATATGCTTACAAGAGGATGCCATTTGGACTTTGTAATGTCCTGGGGATGTTTCAACAGTGTATGTTGGGGATTTTTAGTGATATGATTGAGAGAATTGTAGAAGCGTTCATGGATGACTTTTCAGTTTTTTGGAATACATTTGACAATTGCTTAAGTCATCTTGAATAAGTGTTGGTAAGGTATGAGGAGAAGAAATTAGTTTTGAATCGGGAGAAGTGATATTTTATGGTTATTTTGAGAATTGTATTGGGCCATATCGTATCAGCCAAAGGCATTGAGGTTGATC
This sequence comes from Monotropa hypopitys, assembly GCA_002855965.1. Classification (NCBI taxonomy): domain Eukaryota; kingdom Viridiplantae; phylum Streptophyta; class Magnoliopsida; order Ericales; family Ericaceae; genus Monotropa; species Monotropa hypopitys. The sequence continues at coordinate 7,323 of NMUG010009590.1, read as the reverse complement.
AAGCCAAGATTGGGATTATTTCGAATCTTCCGACCCCCACTTGCATGAAAGATATGAGGTCATTCATAGGTCACACATGTTTTTTCGAAGGTTCATAAAGGGTTTTAGCGCCATTTCGTGCCCTTTATGTAACCTATTAGCGAAGGATGTTTGTTTTGAGTGGACCTCGACATGCGAAGAAGTATTCTCTACCCTTAAAGAGATGCTAACTTCCCCCTGATAATGAGGTCCCCCGATTGAAAACTTCCATTCGAATTGATGTGTGACGCGAGTGATTTCGCGATTGGGGTAGTCTTAGGGCAAAGAAAATACAAAAATCTATGTGTCATTTATTACGCAAGTGAAACTCTTAATGAAGCCCAAATGAACTATACAACCACCGAAAAAGAGTTGCTAGCAGTTGTCTTTGCCCTAGACAAATTTTGGTTTTATCTTATTGGGCCCCTATCATCATATACACTGATCATGCAGCATTGAAGTACTTGCTTACCAAACAAGATACCAAACCAAGATTGATTAGGTGGATTCTACTACTCCAAGAATTTGATATCACAATAAAAGATAAAAAAAGAGTAGAGAATGTGGTAGACGACCATCTTTCGAGGTTGACCTTTCCTGATACGTCGGACACCACACCCATTACCGATGCTTTCTCGGACGAGCATTTGTATACTTTGGGCACTTGTCATTGCCCGTATCAAATAATGCGACGATGCATACCTAACGATGAGATGTCCAACATCATTTCCTTTTATCATTAAGGTGCTTGTGGAGGCCATTTTTCAGCTAAGAAGACGACTGTAAAAATTCTTCAAAGTGGTTTCTACTGGCCCTCAGTTTTAAGGATTCATTTGAGTTTTGTAAGGCGTGAAAGGTGCCAAAAGTTGGGGTGGTGTAACCCGCCATAACTTGATGCGCCTAAATCCCATTCTTGTCATTGAAATTTTTTATTGTTGGGGGTATTGACTTCATGGACCCTTTCCCACCTTCTTTCGGATATCTATATATTCTTTTGGTAGTGGATTACGTATCCAAGTGGGTCGAGGCCATCCTCACTCGAAACAACGATCATAAGGTGGTACTCAAATTCATGAAAGACCACATTCTTTCTCAGTTCGGGATGCCTCAAGCCATTATTAGTGACCAAGGCACTCATTTTTGCAATAGGTCGTTTAACATCCTTATGGCCAAATACGACATTACTCATAAAGTGTCAATGGATACCACGCCAAACGAATGACCAAGCCAAGTTGGCCAATATGGAAGTCAAGTATATTCTAGAAAAGAAGGTTAATCCTAACCAAAAGGATTGGTCTAACCATCTCACGGATTCACTTTGGGCCTATCGAATGGCCTATAAGACCATTCTTGGCATGTCTCCTTATCCAATTGTTTATGGCAAGGCTTGTCACTTACTGGTAGAGATGGAACACCAGGCCTATTGGGCTTTGAAGAATTTAAATTTTAACTTACTGGCCGCGAGTTCCAACCAAAAACTTGACTTGAATGAATTGGAGGAAATAAGGCGGGACGCATATGAAAACTAAAAAATTTACAAAGAAAAAGTAAAAGCTTTTCATGATAAGAATATTTTGCGAAAAACTTTCCAACCCGGCCAACAAGTTCTTCTCTACAATTCTAGACTCCACCTCTTTTTGGGAAAACTCCGAACGCGATAGGAAGGTCCTTACACTATCACAAAAGTTTTTCCCCATAATGTAGTTGAAATTGAAGATGCTTTGTCCGGATACCTTAACAAGGTAAATGGACAACGTCTAAAACCTTTCCTAAAGCCATTTTCGAAAGAGGACAATGTTGAGGAACTTAATGATCTAGTCTATGTTGAACCGAAAAATTCATAGATGAGTTGTTGGGAATGAAAAAAACTTTGTATACTATTGTACCATGGTTTTTATTTTGCTTTCATTTTCCTCTAGCTTTTCTTGTATTTTCCATCTTTTTATTCTTGAGATATGCTAACTTGTTGTCTAAGTGCTGCACAAGAGTTCCATAGGTGAATTCATAATTCATTACAAGGATGGCAAGGTGGTAAGGTGATATCTTTCATTTCTTTCAGCTTGTAGTGTGGAGTTCCATTTCATGCATTAGGGACAATGCATTGTTCAAGTTGGGGGAGTGTTGTAAGGTTTCATTTCATGCTTCATAGTTGTACCTTTCCTTTTTGTTATTTATCTTTTTGCATACAAATTCTGGTTTTTAGTGAATTTTTTTCAAAAAATAGTTAATAATAACGTCTAGGAGACGTAAAATGCACGAAGGTTGCGATACCTTTAGTATTAATCGTGCTCGAACGACTGGTTAACGGTCTAGTATAGCCACCCATGGAGCTATCCTTAGTGATGCATTATCTGGGATTACCTCGGTAAAGTACGAATAGTTGTGAAAAGTGATTGGAAATGTTTCAATAAGATTTAGCCACAAAGAGCGACCTGAAGAACATTAACCTACCGAATACCAACCTGCCCGGGAATACCAGGATATTTCTTCTCTAATGCATTACTAAGTGAGCAAAGTGGAGAGAAAAGTAATATCTCATTTTGTCTGCCTGAATGACCGATAGAGTATTTTAGGACCCTTGTAACCCTTAGTTATCTTTTAAAGTTTAGGGTTCTAAATGATTTGGTTGAGCAAATGCAAGATGATTTCCGAAATACGAACGTGTTGAGCAAGACCACCATGACAACCGGAGTGGAGATTCAACACCCACGTATATTTCATTTAGACCAATCTTCCATTGTGGGGTAAAAATTTTAACTCTTGTAGCTTACATAGTTTTAATGATTGATTTTGCATTCATATATATTCGGGAATCCTAGATTACATGATTAAAGGCATTCTTTGGCACACTAAACCCAGAAAAGGTTTATTTTTCATTATATAAACCCTTGTCCCAATTTGAGCAAAGTCACATCTTTTATTTTTGTTTTTCGGTCATCCTATTCTTTGAAATAAACCTTAGGAGAGCCACAAAAATTTGGGGTGAGTGTCCTCAGTGTCGAAAAAGGGTACCTAATTCACTCTCGGTAAGGGTTGGACGTAAGACGGGTGTTATGGTGTTATAACAAGCCTTGGAGTCAAGTGGAAGTCCAAACCTCAAAACTAGTCAGTGACCATGGAAACCAGTACCCATTCCCACCGGTACTGGTTGCAAAACTCAGCCCTTAATCCAAACCTTTTACCTTTGAAACTGATTCCCTCAGTCCCTCTCTGTACCGGTTGCGCATACTCCGCAACCGGTTGCGCAATAATTTTTCCAAAAAGGGGGAAAATATAAAAGGGGGCCCTTATTCATTTCTCTTTTCCCATCTGAGAAACTGGTTCTAGCTCTGAGATTTCCACCCCTCTCTCTCACAATTTCCCTCATAGCTCATAGTTCACTCTCTCTTTTCTCTTGTCTCTCTCTCACACCAGACCTTTCCTTCTCTCGCACTAGTTCTAACTTCTCTCTTGCTCAACCCCTCTCACCACAATTCACTCCCTAACCCTAATCCAATCAACCATCAACATACCTTCTCAACCCAATTCTACAAAACCCTAACCTACCTACCCTTCCAATCGCCTCCCAGGATTTCAATTGGTGAAGTAAATTGCAACAACATCTCAAAGTAAAGATGTAATCAGTGTAATTGGGGTACGTTTGTGATTAATTTGAAATTGAATTGCTTATTGCGGTGGTGTTTATCTGCGGGAGTTATAAGGGGATTTTGATTATTGTGGTGGTGTTTGTCTGTGGGAGTTATAAGAGAAAATTTTGTGAATTGCTGGTTGATTGAGTACCTGGTTGTTAGGTTTGTTGTGGTTCTGCGAGAAACCAAAGGAAAGTTTGTGCCCAGCTTTGAACCTTAGCCTCCCGAAACTGGTTCCCACCTACAGTGGAACCAGTACCCATAGCTTCTGTTGACAAAATTGTGTTGTGAAATTTTTGGGTTCAATGGCTCGACTAAAAACATATGGTTGCAGGAGGAGACCTCAAAAAGGAACACCGATATCTCAACAGGATCCGAGGGCTGTAGTAGTTATGGCCAACCCCCCCATACTGATTGCAGCTAAAATGCCAAATCCTCCCCCTCCCCCTCTACCTACTAAATCGAATCCGAACTCACAACCACCACAAGCTGGCCAAGCCTCTTCTTCACAACCCTCGTCCTCTAGCAAATGACCAAGGCAACATAAGAAATATTGAGAAGACGTTTGTACATCTCAAAGCATCCTATGCGAAAGATAAGTTACCAAGTTGTCAGCAATTATCCCAATAAAGTATCGGTTTAGCAATACGACCCTTCAAAGGACATATCGGTGCTTATATGATATTAAGTTGGTGGGTTGGTTGGAGGGGATAAAGGGCTACATCACCCCATTTGTTCGGGAGTTTTATTCAACGGCTCAGCAGTTAGAGTCTGGCCAGACAGTGAAGGCCAAGGTTCGGGGTAAGACAGTATTAGTTATCCCGGACTCGATTGCCTGATATTTGAGTTATATTAGGCCCACTCCCCAGCCGATTACCTACCCAAGAGAGGGATATAGTCCACCCTAGGGAGTGGACCTTGCTGAGATGATTTGTGACGAGGTTGACACCTACAGGGCCAATGGGCATTTTACCCAGGGGATGTTGGAGACTCATTACGCACTGCTGAATACGATTGTGCACCATAATTTATATCCGAAGGGGGCAGAAAAGAAACCACGAGAGGACATGGTTCAGTTATTATATGAGCTATACCAGGGTGCTATTATTGATGCTGCCCTCCTTATTTGGCAGTATATTTCTCAGTTCGAGGAGCAGTGTGGTAGCACTGCCAGTCTGCCCTTTGCTTGCATGATTACTACCTTTTGCGCAGAGGCTGGGGTAAAGCCCACTTATCATGATGTCTTTACACCTCCACCTCTTGGCCTCATTCATTATACTATGGTTGTTAGGAGTGAGGGCCAACATGGAGGTAGAGCCCCTCCCACAGTTGCACCTGTGCATCCCCCTACCGAGCCCATTGTCCGTGATCATGATACCTATGATATTCCCGTCGCTTCAGATACCCAGCCGCCTACCTCAGATCTGCCTATTATAGACACTTCACCCTCCACCAGCAGACCTGTTCATTTCACACAAACTACCACAGTTTCAGATGGTGGTACACGGGAATTGCTTATTCAGATACAGAGGGGGTTGGAGGATGACCGTGCCAAGAGGGCCATCTGGGAGGCCGATTGGGTACAACATTTTGAGATAGAGGTTGCCAGGAGGACGGCATGGGAGAACCGTATCGAGGCCAGACTCCAGAGGATAGAGGAGGGAGAGACGATAGAGGAGATTCCACCGACACACAAGGAGTTTGGGAGTGAATTAGAGGATTCCGATGACATCGGGGCGGATTGAGTCATTTTTATTTTCCTTTCATGTGTTATATCTCCATTTTTATTTTATGATAGTGTCAAGTATGTTATGAGAGTTGGATGATAGTAAGGGTAGATTATCCAAGCTTCACATATATATCGTCATCCATTGTTTTGTACTATTTTTATCTTACTAATGACATTACAAGCTTAAAAGACCTTTTTGATTTTCAAAGGATTCTCGGTCATATGTGTTTGAATTATTTACCATTGATTATGATAGCTATTCGTTGTTAGCAGCACACCATAAACAAGATTCATACCTACTATTATATTGCTGCGATAATCTTCTTTGGCATTACAAGGACGGTTCCTAACCCTCCACCACATATTCCCTATAGAGCATTTTATTCATGAGAGACCAACCGGAGAGGTTTGGAATCGAGCCTCAACTGAAGTGGTATCATTTCTCATCACTTAGGATAAAGGAAATAATTTGAAAGTCACAATGAACCAAATAACTTTAGAATACTTTACTTTTTATGATAACAATGGGGTTACATTTATTTTATATTCATAGTAGTAAATGTGTTTTGTGGGTGATTACTACTAAAAATACTCACGAGACCTCACTCGTCCTACCGGAGTTGCCCGGTTTTTTTAAGGAAGTATCCCTTTCTTTTCTTTGTTTTTAGAATTTTGTTAGAAATAAAATTTGCTAGGGACTAGCAAAGTCCAAGTTGGAGGGGGTGTGTGATTGGCACTTAATTGTGCCATTCTTGGCCATCTTCTTCTTGATTTAGGATGAATTTCACTGTTAATCATTCATTTTTATTATGCATCTCATTTTATAGTTTATTTTACCCGTTAATAATAAAACATGTCAATTGTGTATTATTCATTTAAATTATATCTTATGTTTACATTTTATCATTTATTAATAAAATATGCTAAATTGTGCTCGTAGTTTCTTGGTGTGGAGTAAGTTTTGCAGGAATCATGGGCGTTACCAAGGCCACCCGAGAGTTGGAGGAATGCTCGAAGGAAAAATCTGGAAAATCAACTCACAAGTTCCTGGAACCGGGTTCCCTATGCATGGGAACCGGTTCCCACATTCCCACAACTAAAGGAAGAAATGAATGCAAAATGGAAGGAAGCTCCAAACACATCTGGAATTGGTTCCCACAGGGATCGGAATCGGTACCCAAAAGCAAGGGATTGCATCCAAACCCATCTTGAAACCGGTTTCCACAAAGAAGACTGTCACCAACTAACCTCGGTACCAGTTCCCAAGGGGCCAAAACCGTTTCCCAGAAACCATGCTACAAGGGAGATTTTGTCCAGACACCCCCGGTACCGGTTGCGCATGACTCCGGTACCGGTTCCGAGACCAATGGGGCATCAAAATAATGGGTTATTTGGGCCAAAACTTCGGGTTATATTGTTTTTAATCAGGTTTAGGCATGGGATTAAGCTTCATTAAGGGTGTTTAAGCATTTGGTTGGCTTGGGAGTATAAAAGCAAGACTTAATGGACTCCTAGGTCACTTTTAAATTTGTTTTGACTGTTGTGGAGGCTATAGGAGTAGAGTTAGAACAGATTTCTGATTTTTGCTGAACTTTGGGAAGTTTGTAAGCTGATTTTCATTTTGTCTTGCTATTTTGTTAAGTTTTCAATTGAATACAATGAATTCCTTTGTTTTCCTTTCATTCCTTGCTTTGTTTGTCATTCGATCTATGGAGAACTAACCTCCTAGGATTGGATTCAAGGGGAGTAAACCCTTCCCCTATCCATGGTGATGGATTCCTCTAACATTGTCTTAATACTTCCATCCAACATATAGCACTTGGTTAGGATTTTGATATTTATGAACGGGTATATTTTGTATGCCTTCGATTAGTTGTCGACAATATTAGTTGGCACGTCTAATGTTTAGAAATACAAGTAATACTACATGATTGGAATTACTCGGAA
>NMUG010009589.1:0-11226 GCA_002855965.1 Monotropa hypopitys | reverse complement strand
AATTGTTCTTAAATAAGGTTGCTTTGAGGTATTCATTTAAGAAAAAAAATTATTTCCGCGTTTTAATTCGTTCTTGGAGTTTGGGATGTTACAACTTGGTATCAGAGCTTAGGTTCTAGGTCCGAGTTAGGGGACTATGTGATAAATGGAATTTGTACTTGAGGTGTGAGTTTGAGGTAAGTGATGGGAGTTGTGGTATTAGTGTTTTGTGACTATTATGTGTGTCTTCAGCACTCATGGGACTTGCCTTGAAATCCGATTGGAAGGACGCCTGATCAACGTTCTCTTCTAATTGGAAGTCTTGGAAAGTTAAGTGGAAAAGCATAATATAAAAAGATGCTAAGGGTTTGAGTGGTTGGGGAGAGATGGATAAGTAGTGGACCATAGCATGTCGAGTCATGCATTAAGTCATTGTATTATGGGTGACTAATGCATGAGTTTTTGGCATCTAACACTTGTTTCCACTATGTTGTTTCTTGTTGTGAAATTTCAGGGATTAATGGAACCAAACAATCATATGCCTGAGGAAGAAGCTAGTGTCAATGGGGGAAACCCTAGTGGTGGAGGGGTCATTCCGCCTATGGTAGGAGAGGAGTCCCGGATGATGGCGGCCATAGCACAATTAGCTAAAAATCAAAACTTGTTTTTCCAATGGCAAAACAACCAAAACATGGATAGAGGTATGGGTACTAGACTTCTAGAAAGGTTCAAGAGACTATGTAGTACAGTGTTTGAAGGGTCGAATGACCCTAAGGTAGCCGAAGAGTGGTTAAAGGAGGTGGAGTTGGTGTTAGATACGATGGGAGTAGCTGGTGACCAAAGAGTGGTGTTAACCACTTTTCTATTTCGAGGTGAGGCTAGGAACTGGTGGGAGTCTTTTAAGAGACTTGAAGGGGCACTGGCAATTGGAGTTGAGCCGAATGTCCCTAATGTGACTACTTGGGATAGGTTTGTGAGGGGGTTCAACGAGCAGTATTATCCGGAAAGTTTCCAGTATGAACAAATTACAGCTTTTACAAATTTAAGGCAAGGGGGAATGTCTGTAGCAGAGTATGAGGCAAAGTTTGCACAAATATCTAGATATGCACCACAGATAGTTGGTACTAAGGGTTTGAGGTGTAACAAATTTCGGATGGGATTATCACCAGTTATGTATACAGAACTTTTGCAATTTCGGGAGACAATTATGCAAACTTAGTGGATATGGCTAAGAGGACTTGGGTGGATATGCAAAATACTCGGTCGAGGGAGGAGAACAGAAAGAGGTTTAGAAATGATAATGAAAATTCGGGAGGAAGTGGCTTTAGAAATGGTAACTCTAAATCAGGATTTAGCAAGAGTCATTGGTGGGAGTGGCAAGGGTAGTCAAGGTAGTGGATGGAAGGGTAGACAAGAAAAAAGCGTGAATCAACCAGCGGGGTCTGAGGGTAAAAATTTTGTGAGAAAGTGCTTCAAGTGTAATTCGCATGATCACATAGAGAGGGATTGTGTTGAGGGTGGTAATAATGTGAAGTGTTTCAAATGGGGGGTCTTTGGGCATAAGTCATACCAGTGTGAGCAACCAGTGGTTTCAGTGGGCAGTGCGGCTGGGGGAGCAAATAGAGGCACCGTGGGTCAGACTTATCATGGCAGAGTGTTTGCTTTGGATCGGTAAGCGGCTCAAAACTAATCCAGACATGGTGATAGGTATTATTCGTGTATCTTCTCTATATGCATGATTTTTGATTGATTCTAGCGCTACGCATTCCTTTGTATCTACTATTTTTGGCGCACACATGGATAGAGTATTATCACCGTTAGGCCACACTTTGCTTGTGTCAACACCGATGGGAAATGTGGAAGAACTTGAGTCTTACTATCTGGGTTGCGAAGTTTGGGTGAGTGGTGAGCCTTTGTTGTCAGACTTGATTCCGTTAGACATGTCAGATTTGGATGTAATTTTGGGGATGTATTTCTTAGCCACTCACTTTGCTGGCATTGATTGTGTTAGTAAAGAGGTTTTGTTTCGTATTCCTGGTAAACCCAATTTGAGGATTTGTGGTGATAGTGTGGAATTGCCTAGGCGTGTCATCTCGTCTTTGAAGGCTATATCGTTGTTGAATAAGGGTTGCGAAGGTTTTTTGGCCTATGTAATTGATTCTAAAAAAAATGAGAGGAGTATCGAGGATATTCCTATTGTGAGGGATTTCAAGATGTTTTATCAGATGAGTTGCCCGAGGTAGTTCCAATTAGAGAAGTGGAGTTTACAATTGAGTTAGTTTCGGGTACAAGTCCTATATCCATAGCTCCTTATAGGATGGCACCTGCCGAACTTTATGAGTTAAAGATGCAGTTGAAAGAATTGATTGATAAGGGGTTTGTAAAGCCTAGTGTGTCCCCTTGGGGAGTGCCCGTTTTGTTTGTGAAAAAGAAGGATGGGTCGATGAGGATGTGTATAGATTATAGGCAGTTGAACAAAGTTACGGTGAGAAAAAATACCCATTGCCTATGATTGATGATATTTTTGACCAACTTCAGGGAGCTTTGGTATTTTCTAAAATTGATTTTAGGTCGAGTTACCACCAATTGAAGGTTAACGACTGTGATGTGGCAAAGACGACTTTCCGTACTAGATATGGGCACTATGAGTTTCTGGTTATGCCGTTTGGGTTGACTAATGCACCGACAGTGTTTATGGATTTGATGAATAGGGTGTTTTAGCCTTAATTGAATTCCTTTGTGATAGTGTTCATTGACGATATTCTGATTTATTCGTGGTCTAGAGAAGAACATGAGAAACATTTGGGTTTGGTTTTACAAAAATTGAGGGAGAAACAAGTTTTTGGAAAATTTAACAAATGTGAGTTCTGGCTTGATCGGGTGGTGTTTTTAGGGCATGTTATCACTAGTGAGGGCATTTGTGTAGACCCTAAGAAGATTGAGGCCGTTATAAATTAGGAGAGACCGACTTGTGTGACTGAAATCCGTAGTTTCTTGGGATTGACAGGTTATTATAGGCGCTTCATTGAGAAATTTTCATCCATTGCTATGCCTATGACTAAACTTACTAGAAATGGGGTTAAATTCGAGTGGTCCGAGAAATGTGGAAACATTTTTCAAGTGTTGAAGTAAAAATTAGTTTCGGCACCTATTTTGACTATTCCGAATGGTATGGAGGATTTGGTGATTTACAGTGATGCGTCACATAGTGGTTTGGGTTGTGTGTTGATACAACGGGGGAGAGTAATAGCATATGCGTCGAGGCAGCTGAAAAATCATGAACGTAACTATCCTACCCATGACTTAGAGTTGGCGGCAATAGTTTTTGCCTTGAAACTTTGGAGACATTACTTGTATGGCGTGACTTGTGAAATTTTTACCGATCACCAAAGCTTGCAATATCTATTTACTCAAAAGACTTGAATTTAAGGCAACGTAGGTGGATGGAGTTAATCAAAGACTATGACTGTAATATTCGTTATCACCTAGGGAAAGAGAATGTGGTTGCGGATGCATTAAGTAGAAAATCTGTGAATAGAGTATCTTGTTTAACTTGTGCGAGAGTTGAGAAATTTTCAGAATTGAGAAGTTTAAGTGTGGAATTATCTTTGGGCGCGAATGATGTTCTGTTGGCGAATCTTGTGGTGAGACCTTTGTTTATGGACCAAATTAGAGAGGGTCAAAAACTAGATGTGTTCCTAGAAAAGGTGCAGCAACAAATTTTATTGGGGGGAAAATCAGAGTTTTGCATTCATGGTGACGATATGTTGATGTTTGGGAATCGGGTTTGTGTACCGGAGGATGTGAAGCTTAGGAGAAAAATTCTTGAGGAGGGTCATAGTTCTAATTTTTCTATGCATCCGGGATCTACTAAAATGTATCAGAACTTGCGGGAAAATTATTGGTGGAGAGGGATGAACAGAGATATAGCCGAATTCGTTGCTAGATGCCTTGTATGCCAAAGGGTGAAGATTGAACACCAATGACCGTGAGGTTTAGTTCAAAGTTTGCCAATACCCAAGTGGAAGTGGGAGCACGTTACTATAGACTTCGTTGTGGGTTTGCCTAAGTCTAAGGAGAATTTTGACTCTATTTGGATTATAGTGGATCATTTGATGAAATCTGTTCATTTTCTTCCAGTGAGGACCACATTCTCTACGAATCGGTATGTGGGAATGTAGTTGAAGTGAATGAGGATGGTTGATATACTTGAGGATAACGATGGATATGATGCTTGGTAATAGTGAAAGTTCCTTGATTGAGTAAGGTTAAGGGAGGAAACTAGAGTAAATTTGTCACGACTCGTATTTTCAAAATGCGCCTTTCGGAATTAAATTCGTTTATAAAAGATAAACCGATAGTTTGTACCTTGGGAAGGTTGTGGGTTAGCCTTAGGACATCAATTTAACTTGAGAATCATTGAGGAAGGATCCTAGGATGCGTTGAGAAGGGTCGGGGTGACTTTGGAGCAGTTTTGGGCAACTTTCTGCCTGCTCGTCCGGACGGGAATAGTGGATGTTCCGGATGAGGGAGCAGAACTTTGGGTGAAAGCTTCAGGAGGGCTGGTCCGGACGAGGATGGGTCCCGTCCAGAAGAATTGGTGCAGCCGTCCAGACGACGGGTCTCCAATCCGGACGAGGATCGTAAGAAATGCGCGAAATCAGTTTTTAATGAGGGTATTGTGGTCTTTTTGCCTAGGGTTGTATATTTAGCCCTTATTCCGGTTTTGGGGCATTTCCCCTTCTTTCTCCTAACCCTAAAACACATTCTCTCTTCTCTCTACCTCCCATGGCTCCCTCTCCTTCTCTCTAGATTTTGGGGGCCTTCCGAGCATCCCACAGAGTTCTTGCAAGGTTTAACGTTGATCACCTCGTCGAGGGCTTTCCGACAACGTAGGTGGCGAAGTCATCCCCTAAAAATTTTCGGGTAAGTCATCCTTGTAGTGGTTTTCTCTTAATGGTTCTTTGGAGACTTTGATTCCCCTTAACATGGCTTTTCCATGTTTGTGCATAGGTTCGTCGGTGATGATATTTCCGCGGCTAGGGTTTCCGCCATTGTTGGAGCTTGAGGTAAATATGCTCCTATCTTGTGTTTATGTGGTTATGTTAGGCCATTAATTTTGATTTACAAGATTTAAATCAAAGGTTTTCATTAAAACAATGTTTTTGGAAATTATGAAATTTGACATGTTTGACAAATTGAAATTGAACTCATCCTTGCATTGGATTGGAGTAGTCATTGGGATTTTGAGGATGTAAGACAGTCAATTTCATGTCTAGGACTTATAATTGAATTATTGGAGTTTGATGGACATTTGGAGGTTTTGTCCTTGGAGTGCAAATTAGTGGAATTGAGCGGTGATCTTGTGCTCGCTAGGCATTTGATAGAATGCCCGAGTGGCTTACGTGTATAATTCAAGAGTCCGTAGGATTGTTAAGTCTTAATTAGACCCTTGTGTGTGTGGCCTTTGGTTTACAGACGATGAGTTAGACTCATGGTTGAGTAAGACGACTAGGTCTTGCATAGGTCCTTGTGTGTGGCCTTGAGTTTACGGTTGAGGAATTGGATTATGGATTAGGTGTCCTTGGTGGTTAGGACCCTTGTGTTCACTTGTGCACAATAGGTGTTTGGTGAAATGCCTTGGTAAAGAGAATTGGGCATCAATGTGTGAATTCGTCACCCTAGACTAGAGAACTCATTCCTAGGTTGTCGATGTTTGTTGTGGAAGTGATTAGGTGAACTCGTCATCCTTGATTTGGGAACTCGTCCCTCGTAGGCAAATTCATTGCCCTTAACGGAGAATTTGTCTCCTTTGACTCGTACTCGAAAATATACTCAATTAACTTATATTAAACAACCAACAAAAATCAATAAGAAATTAGTGGACTCGATGACTTAGTGACCAAATGATATGGTCTTCGAATGTCAGTGAATTGTGCATCCCTTGTGGCACTTTTTGAGTTGGTGTATTCCTCGTGACACCTCGTACTTCGGTGCATTCCTAATGGCACCTCGTGTGACAGTGCATTCCTCGTGGCACTTCGTGAGTGGGTGCATTCCGCGTGGTACCTCGTGTGATTGTGCATCCCTCGTGGCACTTCGTGAGTAAGTCGACCCTTGAACTTGTCAAGGAGACTGTAAATCGATACCGGGCTTAATGGTTTTTCAAATCGATTTTCAATATGATAGTCCATGTTTGTTGTAGGCCTGTCCTTTCTCGTGGGACGGTTGAGACTCATGTGACCCTTTCAAATGACGGTCCGTGTTTAGAGTAAGCCGGTCCTTAGGCGGACGATACTCGTGTGACTTGTTTTCAAAGTGATGTTAAGCCAAGAGTCGAACAAATTATTAAACCAAGATAAATCGATTCACCAATGTGTACCTATATAGATATGTATATATAGGAAAGGAAAGGATAGATAATACCGAATGTGGTTTGGTGAATCGTGTGGAAATAAGCTAAGTCGTGGAATTAGCTAGTCGTTGACATTTGGCTAAGTCGTGGAATTAGTTAGTCATTGATGTTTGGCTAAGTCGTGGAATTACCTAGTCGTTAATTTTTAGCTAAGTCGTGGAATTAGCTATTGGTTTTGGATACGGGATGCAGCTTGTGTGCGATAGTCGGTAATAGTACCACCAGAGATGGGTTGTGTTCTTGGGAGTGTCCTCCCTAGATAATGTGATAGCCTACCATATCGTCGTGACGTAGTTATGGTTGGGACCCTTGGTCCTTATGGTCTTTATTTTGGTATGTGTTGCCTAGATTGAGCAGTAAAAAGGGATACTTGGTAAAGATAGGGTTTTGACTTGTTACTAGTCATCTTGGAAAGGATAGGAAGACTTGGGTTCTCCTTGAGTAAGTGTGTTGGTGAAAGTCTTGGTTAGACTTACGCGTCATGGCTTGGTTAGTGACTGGATAGTAGTGTTTGAGATTATTTAGTGATGGCATGCTTGGGATTGCATCATAGGGATTCACACCACTTGCACATGTCACCATAATTGCATTTGCACTTGATAGGTGCATATTTGCTGGGTCTTTATGACTCAACCTTCTTTTTACAGTTTTATACAGATTTGCATTATTTGGTAGCTTGCAGTGGGAGTTGGAGTTAGCTTACTCTACTTTCTTTCAGTGAGGTGCATTTCATGTTTATCTCATTTCAGCACCATAGCTTTCCCCCTCCTTTCCCCTTGTAGTCTACGGGCATCCCCTTTCATTTTAAAGAGTTGTAATGTCATTTAATGCAAGCAAGTTTTTGTATAAAGTGATTGTTGTACTTTAATCTCAAATGTATTCCAATTGTAAAGAAATTGTAAAGATGTGTTTTGACTATTCACGTCCCCTTTGTAATGATGGTTAATGTGGTTTAATTATAATCATTCTTTTATTCCATTTAAAAAAATGGTTTGAAAATCCGGGGCATGACAACTTGGTATCAGATCTTTCGTTCGAAGACCTTGGAACCTTGGGGAAACTTTTAGTTTCAATGGGTTCTTCATGTGCTTTCCATGGAGTCTTTTTGTATGTTTGCATGCATTGAGAGTTGCATGGCATTAGTATGCCCTTATTTGAGGCATAGGAAGTTGGCATTAGTATGCCCTTGTTTGAGGCATAAGAGTTGGTATTGTACTCGGATGAGTTGGTTTCCGCTGATAGACTAGAGATTCTATATGGATACGTATGCACATTGAGTATATGGATATTTTTTCCTAGCATGCAATATAGTTCGGCTCATGGTTTGTGTCTGGAGATGTATAAGCATAGTGTTATTGTAGTTCATGTATTGAACATGTTGTTTGTGTGCTTGCTAGGATCTATCTTCGCTAGTTGCTTCGGTTGCCAGTATGGTTACTCGTCATAGAGACCGTAGAGCTCGTCAGGAGCCTCAGGAAGTCCCGATGGAAGAGGTTCGTGAAGAGGAAAATGTTACAGTGGGTCAAGAAGAAGTAGTGGATCCTAGATTGTTTGTGAGGCAGCTTGTCGAGGCCATGGTTGAGGCCACCAGAGCAATTCAAGCCCCCAGGGCTAGGGGTGTTAGCCACGTGATGGAGGCTTTACGCGAGTTCCGTGTTATGAACCCTCCTAGTTTCAATGGAGAGGGTGAGCCTATTGGCACAAATTATTGGCTTTCCGGGATTTGTAAGACATTGGACACCCTTCATATCGTCGAGGATGAGATGCGAGTGTATTTTGCATCCTATCAGTTGGTCGGTGAAGCCGGAGAATGGTGGAATTCTATTGTTGAAGCCAAGAAAGATGCACGGAGATTGGCTAGAGTTGCAGATCCGGTATTTGTTGATGAAGGTGTTGATGCTATATCGTGGGAGCAGTTCGTTTCTACCTTCGAGGATCAGTACTTCCCAAAAGCTTTTCGTAAACAGTTGTGGATGCAGTTTGAGTTGTTGCAACAGGGTGACATGACGGTCTCCCAATACGCGATCAAATTCCAGTCCTTGTCCCGCTTTGCTCCAGAATTGGTCAGTTCGGAGGATCGTAAGTGTAAGAGATTCGAGCGGGGTCTTCGTCTCTCCATCCGGAGACTTATTGTTGGGCAGTGCATTCATTCGTTTGCCACTATGTTGGACCGTGCCAGGGCTATTGAGCCTCTTTGCAAAGAAGAAGAGAAAGAAGTCAGAGCGTGGGAGCCTCGTCGACAATCGTTTGTTTCAAATTCTATGTCTTCTTCAGGCAGTCTTGGGAGGAAGCGGCTTAGAGATAATTCTCATTTTCGGAGCCAACAGGGTTCTCGGTCTATCGTTAGTGTTGGGTTGCAGAAGAGGCACCCAGGAGCCATATTGTTTGTTATCACTGTAATCAGGAAGGGAATTATCGGTCTCAGTGTCCCCAGGTTACTTGTTTCGAGTGTGGTCAGTCAGGGCATGTGGGAAGAATTTGCCCACAGAAGAGAGGCAAGCAAGGAGAGATGTCAGTCGGGCGTCACTCGTCGGTTGGGCCAGGGGTTGAGCTGCTCTCCAGCAAGGGAGTCAGAGTCAGCAGTCTCATCATCAGTCGTTTACACCCAGTCTTCAGTTTGAGAGAGGAACCAGTTCTAGAGGTGCACGTTAGGATTCGATTCAGAGGGGCAAGCAACCAGTGGAGCGGATGACTCGTGGTAGAGTGTATGTGATTGCTACGGTGGATCCTCAGCCGCCGGTTTCTCTGTCTCAGTAGACCAGTTTTGTATTTGCTTGTCTTAGTTGTATTGCATGTTGTTGGGATTGTCAACTTGTTGCATTTGGCTAGTAGCATTGTGAACTCGGTTTGATGTTATGCATTTTATTTTAAATGTTTCTTCCTTTTGTGGACATCGTTTGTAGTAGTTTTCTCGGTTGAGACTTTCGTCGCTTAGTTCGGACATTTCTTGTCGCAAGTTCTCTGCTCTTGTATTTCATAAATTGATGCCTCGATGATTTGAGTTGTGATCTCACTTCCATTTAAATTGTGGATGAGTTGTGTTGGTTGTCTTGTGCCACCTTGTTTTTGTTGTGGATGAGTTGTGTTGGTTGTCTTGGTGTTCGCTCTACTCTTGTTTGATTGACATGACTTTCGAAACCGTTCCTGCTTCCTTGAAATTCCACATCCTTGTGCCCTAAGCGTTGGGTAGATTGTTAGATATATTGGGAACGAGTAATTGAGTCGGTTATTCCTACACCTTCAGTGTGGAGTCGACCGAGTGTGTATTTCCTTGTTTGTGTGGTATAAGGATGACCCTATGACTTAAGTCGAGAATTGTGTCCGACCGGCACCTCTCACACTTGAGTTGTAGTGGTCACTTGATTATAGAATTGGGTGCGTGTGTGGGGATGTATGTGTACCCATGGGTAGGGTGATGAAATTGCAAACCATGTGTGTGTGAGTTTGTAGAATGATAGTGGAGCGTTGACGATTGTAAAACCAATACGTTCCTCATCGTGGATATTGTTGTAAGACCATTGTTGGTTCCTTGTTCTTGAGGAGACAAATCCCTTGCGGGATCCTCCGTCCATTGAGCCTTTGGCGAGATCAACTTTTGTGCTGGCGTATCCCTTTTGTGTCGGTGTGTCCCTTTCGTGTCGGCGTCTCCACACCGTATCAAGAGGTGTCCCTTTTATTTCTTTTATATGTTGCGCGGGTTTTTTGCAAGTTTGGAGTTCCTCGGTCGTGATCTTTGTTCCTCTAACCTTAGTTAATTTCGGGGACGAAATTCTTTTAAGGTGGTTGATGTGGGTTCCGGTACGTGAGATTCAAGTTGCTAATCCAAGATCCGAATCCACACGACTGCCTGATGGCTCCTGCAATCACAGAGAAAATGTTAGAACTGCCCGGCGCTGGATGCCGGAAAGGCTCTCCGATGCCTAAGTCAGATGAGTGCTTAAGAGTACGATCTTTAGAGACAATGGTTGTTGGAATTCCAAGTAGGTAACCCCTTACCCGTTCTGCAATGCATGATATTTATAAACTGGTCACATCGCCCTTAGTCCGGCGTGATTTGCGGTAACCGTCCCGGATATTCCGCCGCAATATCCGGGATCTTATCTCAGTTTCCATTTTGGGTTATCCAGAGAGAGATACCCGGTGTTACCATTGATCCGGTAACATCCTGACGGTCATGCGTGACCCGGACGAACCGTACTGTATTGTATATAACAGTGGTCCGGACATATATTTTGTACCGGTAGTGTTGCTGGGTCGGGGTGACCCTGTCGTGTCCTGACCAAAAGGCCCGGTGTACGGGCTAGCCATCTGGGCTAACCCGTCACACTCCTTCCGGTATAATGCTGGGCCAATGGCCCTCTAGTTGGTTCGGTCAACCTATTCCAGCCCCAATGGGCCTGCCCCCAACGGGCCAGCTCCGAATACCCGGCCCAACGGCCCATATTTGGTTTGGTTACCACAATAGCCCCTCAATACTTTCGGTCCGTCCGGACTGCAAGTATTGAGTCTGTCACTCCGGAAGACCGAACTAATCCGTCTTACGACCTCTTGCTGACCATATGGTCCGGGAGCATCCTGCCACTGAGGCCATGTCTGAGTCTGTCTGACTCAAAGTCGATCCGGACTCGTGTTTGGATTCAACGGTTGTGTTAATACTTCTTGAATCTTCCTTCCACGTGTCATCATCCGGTGGATCCTGCCTCGAAAACTGTGCCGGACCGTTTTGAATATAAAACGCCATTTTTCCTTCCTATATAAACGAGGAGCCTCCTTCTTCGAACTCTTTCGCCACCCAGAGCTCTCTCCACTGCATCCCAGCACTTGTCCGTCAG
>NMUG010009588.1:0-11227 GCA_002855965.1 Monotropa hypopitys | reverse complement strand
TTAGAGGAGATCAGATAGTCGGCTCAGCGGGGTTGACAACAGCAGAACCGGTACTAACAGCCTCGGTCCCAGTGGCAAGGTCCGCAACCTCAGTCTTGACGGCAGGAGGGGCCGGCGGAGCAGACCAAATCCAAGCTCCAGCCTTGACCGACCTCATGGGGGGGATTTCCCCCACGGCTGAAGCATTATCCTTAGTCCCCATGGAGACCTTAGCACAGACTCAGCCCTTTTAAAGAGCTTCTCCTTGAGCCGACCCACCTGATCTCAGGCCTGAGCCGAAGCCTCATCAAAGCCACGTTTATACCCCGCATCGGCCTCATCAGCCATCTTATTTCTCTGCTCTTCCAGCTCGGCCTTCACCCGGAGATTTTCAGCCTCGATCTCGGTGATCCGAGCATTCTTAGCATGCAGCTCGGCCACGTTAATCTAGACTGTGGACTCCAGACCTTTGGCCCTCTCGCTCAGCTCGACCAAGGAGCTGTCCGCCTCAGCAATCTTTTTGTGGCCATCCTCTACCTCTTTCTCCGCCTGAAGACGGGTAGTTTGAAGTTCACCAATGCACCGGTCCATGCTGGTGCCGGCAGCCATCATCTGCAAAAAAGTCAAGTCATAGAAACCGTACCGAAGGGAAAGACTAAATAAAAAAGCAGTCAAGCGCTTACCATTGCGCTGTAGTACATTATCCTCTGGAAACAGGTCCGGGGGCCTTTTGGAAGCTGCTTCAACTCCTTCGGCAGGGTGAAGGCCTGAAGCAACGCCATCGCCACGCCTGGGCGGTCCGACAGCGTGTCACCCTCTTCGGCAGCAATGCCCTCATAAGAAAGCTTCGGTGTCCACAACTACACCGCCCTATGGGAAGACCACGCCGTCTCGACGGTCGCAGGATCAGGTATGGAAGCCTTCTCTGCAGCAGCTGCAGAGTGCTCGATAGATGGCACGTCCTAAGACAGCCGAGCCTTCTCATACGCCCGAGTCTTTCCCAGCCAGGCCAGGACCTCTTTTGCTCGATGGCCCACCGGCACCTCCTTCAAAATTGTCACCAGGGGCTCAATGTTCATGGCCTGAATCTCCTCGCCCATGAACTCCTCCTCGAGATCGATGATTCTTTTGGGCCCCATATCCTACTCGGCTAGCTGTTTGGTGGAAGGCTCGGCTGAACGCCTGGTAGACGCCTCAGCTGGAGTTGGTCGGGGACGGAGAGTGTGGGTATACGTCAGCGTATACTCCAACAGCGTCGGCGCGGCGCATCGTCCTTCGAAGAGCTTAGAAAATTTCTTAACTTTGTCCTCGTTGGCCTGGGCTTTCAAGTTGCCGAGGATCCCAAGGTCTACAAAGGAAAAACAAATGGTCAGAAAATCCGAATAAAAGAAACAGCATTAGCCGAAGGGACAAAGCTTATCAGGGATGCCCGAATGAAATGGTACGTTAAACTGCATGCCCGTCCCATGATCAAATAGGACAAAGAAGTTATCGGAGACAATCATTACATCCTCGGCATACTTGTCAGAGTCCGGCAAGCCAGCGATCAGACCGGACTGGCCAGGTCTTCTACCCAAGTAGTACTTCTTGGACTTCTTATTGAAGCCGACGAAGTAACAGCCGAAGAGGTCCCAGAAATCAAGTCAGTCCGACAGAGGAAGGGTTGTATTCACCTTCAACACCCCTATCAGAATTCTGAATACGTTCACCGTCACTTGGAATGGAGTGAGGCGAAGCTCGTCGAAGAAACGAGTGAGCATAGGGTGGAAGGGGAACCGAACTCCCCCTCAACAATAGAGACGATGGGCAGGAGGACGTGGTTCGGACCCGCCTCTGTGTAGCTGATAAGGGCTAGAAAGATGTTGACATCGACTGGAATCTCGAACTCCTCTATAAAATGACAGAGCTCCTCTAAAGTGTCCAAGTACTGCCGAAATTTCTCGGACCTTCTCTTCGGCGCCATAGTTGGATATGAAAAGAACACAAATAACAAGGCACCGTTAGTCGGTCCGACATCAACCTGTGCGGTTAAGCACAGGGAAACTTGGCTTGGCCTTCAACCAACGGCCAAGGCCATCTCGGTTCGGCCAAGAACAGGTTGAGTACTCATCTCCAACTTTGAGGCCCAGAAACTTGCAGTAAGCTTCCAGGCCACAACAATGGCGGAAGAGATGAACCTCCACCACGAAAAGTCGCAAAAACAACTGAAAACAAGAAATGAAGCAGATTCTTGAAGAGGGGAAGATTAGACGGTTACCTGGGAAGAAGAAGGTGGCAGGAAAACTGGAAAATGCATGGTGGAAGCTGGAAACATGCTGGCCGGAAGTGCTATGCGTGGCTGTCGGACATCGTCTGGGATGAGAAAGAAGGCTGGAGCAAACGGGGGATCTGGAGAAACCATAAGGGTTCCTTTTATAGGAGGTGACCTGAGGTTCAAAACTGGGTGACCGACCGAACCGCCTTAGCCGGTCACCACGCGCCTGTAATCATTGCGTCACCTCGAGAATTATGCTGGCACAGCAAATTAGAAAATGCATGCGCACGTTGTCCTATCCGCCGAAGGGCTAGCCAACCGGAGCACGCCACGTGGACTGTCCAACCACCACTTCTGGCGTATGCAGTCCAGCGAGGCGACGGCTATCGACATGACATCATGGCAGACGTGCCAAAAGCCCAGAGAGTGGCACGTTAGCAGATTCAAGGTGATGGTTCATTAATGCTGTTAGGGGTCCAAGTTCCAAGACAATCTAGTGGTCCAGTGCTCCTTCTCTTCGGCACCTATACAACCAATTGGCACTGAGTCAACCCCGCTTTGGCCAAAATGCCTGGCCAAAGGGTTTGAGGGGCTATTGTTGGGGGCTGAACTAATAAGAGGCCGAAGCCACGACCTCCTCCATGAGGACCAAATAACAGGCCATCTCTCAGATGGCCGAGCAGTGCATAGCCGGTGTTAGGGCTTCCCTGGGGATCTCTCCGGCCCATGAGACTCACAGCCCAAAGGAGGTGCCTAGCCGAAGCAACAGGAAAGCAGGGTCATGCGACCGAACAGAGGAATGGCCGATGGCAGAAGCTCCCTCGGGGTCACTTCTGTGTAGAATGTTCTTGCCTAGGGATGGCCCGGTCAACAGCCACCTATGCTGAAGCACATCTCTTCGACCAGATAAGACAAATATCTCGTTTACAGCAAAGATTCCCTCGGAGACAGCATCCCAGGTTTTGCGCACATGGCATACACACGCCTAACACAAGAATCAGCTTTTCCGTGATTCCCGCCACATGCCAGACATGTTTTATCAGCTTTCTGAGGCCCAATGCTGTCAGGCGCCGCCGCCTGACAATGTCGAAGCTGACTGGTCGGCCACAAGCTCAAACGCACAGTTAGGACAGGCGCACTGCCCCATGACGTAGCACAGTAGCAGTGTCGCACCGAAATGCGTGACTTTCACTCTCCGATGGTTCTATAAATAGAGAGGAGCATTCAATACAGAGGCCACTTTCTCACTCTAGCCCAAGCTCTGTCATTTTACTTTCTCTATCTACAAATCCCTTGCTGACTTAGCCATCAGAGGGTCCACCGGTGACATTCGTCGGTAGCCTAATATTTCTCTCTTTTGCAGATAAGTTCGGCCACTCATCTCTACCGTCTACAACCGGGAACTACCGCTAGAAAGGCTTACCCCCCAATACATATTTATACTCAGAAACCGAACTCTAATCACTCACTAATCTGATAAGACAAACTCAAACTCTAAAATAACTGATACAAAACTCTGATATAAATCTCATACCTCTCTAATGATACAGACTCAAAGAAATAAAAACCGTGGACAACAAGCCCTAATACAACTCTACCTCAAACTACTACTACACAACTGCTACAACTCTACATATAGACTCAAATGAGAGATAAACATCCTCTCAAAATACATCAAAGGAAAAATAAAGAGACTTTGATATAACATACCTTAACAACTCTATAACGCAACTGCAGCTGGACTGGACTGTGAACTTGTAACCACCCCAATATTTTGAGAAACATTTTTTTTTGAAATACATTTAAATAAACAATGGGGAGTTAATAGTAGTAATCAAACACAGTGCGGTAGAACTTCTCATTACATTTCTCTTGATACAATGTACAAGCTGAAAGAGTACAACAAAGAGAGTACAACCGAGCTACTAACTCAAAACTGTAAAGAGAAGGTACAACCATAACAGTACAACAACCTGTAAACTGAAAGGAAAGTACAACAGTCCAACGGGAGCCAAGACTACAGCTCCAACAGAACCAACTGCTAGCACAAACTCCAAGTCACCCTACAAGAAGCACCCTACAGTACAATCCTGGAAAGAGAGAGAAAGGAGGGTCTGAGCAAAACACGGCTCAGTGACGGTAACAACTAAAGTCTAACAAGAGTGCACAAGAAAGTGCAAGTCTAAACAGAGTAAACCAAGAGTGAAGCAACTGAAAGCAAGATGGGGAAGAAGGTGAATTAAAACGCATGCCCACACACCCAACTGTAACCGGGGGACCAAAGCCAACCCAAGGAGAATCACCAAGTGTAATCCCAATCAAAACCTCCAAGTGTAACCCAAACCGGAACCAACTCACCAAGACAAGTCAAGCACCTCACAATATCTCATCCGAGTAACCCACCACAACAAGTACCACCAGAGAGCCTACCAAACCAGGACCACGCTCTCAGACACTATCAAAGGACACCATTCTACAGTAACCACTGGAACCCCAACAACTCAGCTCACATCCTTTCCTTTGGTAAAACATCAAGTGTAGCATCACATGTTAGTAGCGTCACCCCAGATCGATACTTCCCCTTTGGATACTAAGGGGTCACGGTGGGGACTACTTAACATTGCTCGCATCGTTCGTAATATCAAGTGTTGTGGATTTGATTGTTATTTATATTAGAGAATTTAGAATTACCAATTTGCTTTCCTTTCTTTCCACTTGTTCCAATAACCACATCCTGGCAGACTCCTCGTGGTAGAGAGTCCCCAGTCGACCTTCCATGAAGGCTAAAAAGATCCATCTATGTTGAGCTTTCTTCCATGGCCCCGCCTGCTGGCGTGCACATGTCTTATTCCGGGACTTACAGGAACCCGTTCTACTCCTACCGATTGGCCAATTGGATTCTTCCTAGATCCCGTTTGCCAACGTATCTAGTAATTCCGCGACTTTTAGGGACGCGTATCCCCCACTCAACGAAATCACAGTTGCTTGGGAAATCCTCCTCCAAGACAACCTCCAAAAAGATCACATACCATTCCAATTAACGTTGGTTGTTATAGTTGAATTTGGGTGAAAGATCAAAGATTATAAGATGGTAGTCCTCGTAGGATCTATCCTTCGTATTTATCGTTCATTGGGTGAATTGCGTTCATTGAGTGTGTTCATTATCTTTCAATGATGTTTCCACTTCCCACATCTTCCACATTTCCATTCACAGGCGGCCAAGACACGCCAACACTCTACCACATCGCATGTCTCCCATACAAGGGTGGACAAGACACACCTACAATATACCCGCACAAAGATATCCAAGACGTGACAACAATACCCATTTCCCAACCGTGGAAGTCAAACATCAAGTCACATACACACTCACCCAAGAAGGTCATCTACTCACGGATGACTTACCAAAAGAACCCAACGACAAGTAAATCCCTTGAACAACCAATAAACCATGATTTCACCCAACTATGATTTCCCAAGTCACAACACAATAAATGTCCTAAGATTTACCAATTTTCCCAAACTAGGATCACCTAATCCAATCTCTTACCCAAGGACAATCATCACTATACAATCCCCTCACGTCACCAACAAAACCAACACAAGTATTACTCGTTCTCATAGAAACCCAATCAAGACTCAACGCGACTCAAATCCATCAAAAACCACTTACAAACTCACTAAGGCATTTCATCGAACATGTAGCACGCACATAGGAATTTAGAGTCTACTACAAGGGAATGTTTCTACGAACTTCCAAGTCACCTCAAACCATTGAATTTCCCCAAGATTCCCAAAACCAATACCCGACGAGTGAGTTACAAATTGACTACGCAACATAAGTGTACGGGGGAAACTCGAATAACAATCAATCGAATGATTAAACGACAACGAGCGAATTTTAGAACAAACACTTCTACGCACACAAGGTAGAATTTAAGAGTTACCCACATTTAGTCGCCGGAGTCGCCTTGAAGGAAAGTCACTGGAAAAAGTCACCGCCGCCACAACCAGCGCTCGCGAACCTATATACGTCACAATGATCACAACGATGAGAACAACAACGTTTACTAAAGACATGAATCAAGAAACCCATTTCTAGAAATCGACTTACCGAAGAATGATGACTAATTGCTTCAATCCTTACGTTGTCGGAGAGCTTTCAATGCATAGAGCGATGTTTCTCCTTCGTAAAACTCGATTTGAGCTCGTTTGGGTCATGGATTTGAAGGAGGAAGGAGGAGCTCTAATGGTGTTTGAGAGATAAGAGAGTGAGGCTAGGTTTAGACCAAAATGAGGGAGAGAGAACACCTCTGGCCGAATTTGAGTATAAGGCACGACCTAGGGGCAAAAAGACATACATTGCCCCTCATTAAAACACAAAAACGCACACTTCAGCACATCCCTGTCCGGACAAAACCTTCCCCGTCCGGACGAAGACCCCATCCAGTCCGGACGGACGCCACCCCTGCACCGGACGACGCTTCAGCTACAAAACACCCCTCGGGAAATGCCTTCGTCCGGAAGACAAATCCTCCCCGTCTAGACGGGGGAGGTCTGAACTGCCCAGAATGGGCTGAAACTCTACGGGCCAACTTGCGACGTGCCCACAAGCATTTCCCCAATTTTCTTGACCTCGTCGAATCATTCCAAATCTATGACATGGCCTTCCAAAGCGATACCACGCAACCAATGATCAATTAACGAGTTAATCATCAAACGAACCACGACGATTACCAACGAACGAGGACAACTCAATCGAACTTGATTTATGAATTTATTAACGACGAAAGAATCGATTTAAAATTTTGGAGTGTGACAAACTCCCCCTCTTATAAAAATTTCGTCCTAGAAATTTTCTCGCGAAAAGAGGATTTAAGATCAACGCAACCGCCAACGAGAATACCCCGAAGGTATTTGAATACTACGCATCGTCACCACGAACGAAACCATTTCACGATAGGAATCACGCACGACAAGCTTCTACTCAACTCGAAACGAACTTTCCAATGCTCAACCGAAATTCGATAGACGATAAAGCAAGCAAGTCGCACTTAAGGACTGAAAGTCCACTAACGAAATACTCCAATGAAAGTCGCATAACGAGATTCATTTCACTTCGCCACGAACACACAACGATTAAACATAGAATCCACCCAAGGAATCCAAACCGCTTCAAGAAAGATGCACCAACGCGCAAGTGAGCATCATCGAACCACGAACAAGCCAAAGGTATACCGAGATACCAAATCGCAAACGAAGAACTACTCGCAACCATCCCAATTCCCGTATGCATATACATGCTTTTTATCCACTACACAATAAATATACACTTCCTAGTGTGATGATAGAGTGACAAGTGCGATCGTCTTGAGAGGCCCCGGTCGAAGGCATTTCCCAATTCAATACGCACCCATCACACTTACATCGCACAATCAAAGGAAAACACACACACGCGACACCAAATATGCAAATGCTAAGTCCAAGCAACATGACTTCGCATAAACTCACACCAAGTATAACAATTTCAAGATGTATTCGTACCCATTCCCGCGATTTCGTCCGCTACGTCGCCTCAAAGGTTCCAATACTTCCTGCCAACGATTACAACGATAGGTACGAATGCCATGACTAGGCGAACAACAAGAAAAGAAGTTAAGAATTCTTACCGCGATTTAACTTTCCAATACGAACGATCCGTAACCGAATCAAGATGGTGAGGCTTAAACAAGGTGCCTCAACTATAACAACAAGAGTCAAATAATACTCATCAAGATTTTCCAAGGCACAAAAGGAAGCAACCACAAGTAGATGTATCCTTGCCAATCACGCAAAAATACCGAATCTCAACAATGAATAAGAATCGCAAACAATATTTCATTCGACCAAATTAGAGTCTTGTGTGCTCAACAAAGCAAAAGATACACACCACAATAAAAGTACAATAGATTCCAAAAGTCCAAATGTGCAACCACGCACATAGAGTTCAACAACAATTTTTTTTGCATAAGAAGGAAGCAAGAGGCAATTTTCAACAAAAGGTGTTACGGACAACACCATTCTCCCAAAAGCCGAACAAAAAAAATATACGACGAAACCACACAAGTTCAATCCGCTTCTTCACTGATTTGGGCAATCCCTTGCCATATGACCGAACTTGCCACAACGGTAACACGACTTCAAAGGAGGTGCTGGAGCAGTACACTGCGAACAATAGTGACCCGACTGACGACATCTGTGGCACACGATCTGAGAAGTTGAAGCCATTCCCGGCTTGCGCAAAGAAGAGGATGAATCACCACCTCGATGATTCCCGAGCGCTCCCACTTGATCATGATCTCGCTTCTTGCTAACATTTTCGGCTGAACCCGAACTCTGACTAGCAACACGATGAGAAGTTTCCACTCTAGGCGCCGTCTGCAAATGACTAAGACACGACTCCACTGCTCTGGCGCTTTCCAACAAAGACGCATAATTCTCAACATGTAAGCCCACGACATGTGGCTGAATCTCACGACGCAAACCTCTGTCGCATCTTTTGCACTTCTGATTTTCTGAACGAACTAACTCCGACGCGAAACGCGACAAGGAATAGAATTTTGTGGCATACTGTGTGACCGTCATGTCACCCTATGTCAGATTCTCGAACTGCAAACCCATCGCATCACGAAATGATTCTGGAAAGAATTGGGCATCGAACACTGCCTCGAACTGAATCCACGACATACCCTCTGCCGAGGAGGAAGATGAATCAGGAACGCTGCGACCTTTCGCTACGGAACTCCACCATTCACTAGCTTCTCCAATCAACTGACCCGAAGCCAAAGACACTCGCACGGAATCTTCCACGATGGACAACGCTTCCAAGATTTTTCAAATCTCACCCAGCCAATGATTTGCCTCTAATGGGTTCTCAGAACCACGGAACTTAGGAGGATTGAAACGGAGGAAATCTCTAACCGTCTGCTGATCGCAATCTCTTTCACTGACCAAAGACAAACCAGCTCTTTGACCACTTGCCCCAATGGCGGCAACCAATCTTTCAGTAAATTGCTCGAATCTAGGTTGAGCATCATCTTCTACAACCGCTTCAGGAGTAGGAAATCCACGGCGAACCCGATTCGCAACACGTCTAGGAGCCATCGAAACACTGGTAACAAGAAAGAATCATCATCACTATACGAAAATAACCACTTCGAGATAGAAAAGAACGAACACTGTGCGGAAGACATAAGATTTCCAAGAGGCAAAGGACCCACAAATGGTCATCAAGCACAGATTATCCAGGATTTGGGAACAAGATAGTACGATCACGAGAGACAATAGGAGGACACACCTCATTATACCCTGACTCGCACACGTGGAAGCCCAAAATAGAACTTACGATCACAAACCAAATCCAACTTCATGCCTCAAGACAACAAAACCAACAAGTCTCAAAAACCTCATTCTTCCCAAGTCAAGATTTTCCACTACACCTTCACCAAGGGAGAGTCCCAAAACTCAACGGGACCTACGAAACCACAAGACATCCACAAACTTGTACCTCAGGGCGAAAAAGCCAACGAATCTCAAGACCTATCATCGTACCACAAGTCACAATTTCTATTAAGCACCCATTAGAAAAGACATCCACTCAATAGAACAACGGAAGCACCATCAACATTCTCAAGAAAGCTAGGTACCCAAGAGCACTACCGCAAACTCAACACTAGCTTCGCGGGAGGAACAACACTCATCTCTCAAACATCCAAAGAAAGTCAACACCACAAGAAGGAGTCGGAACAACACAATGACTCTATGGAAGTGAACTCAAGACAGATGGTGCTCCAAGGCACACGAGACAATCATATCATCCGTAATGACTCTAAGGAACCCATGAAGACTAGGTGTCTTCCCACGGTCCGAAAATATTCATACCGAAAGCTCTGATACCAACTGTAACCACCCCAATATTTTGAGAAACATTTTTTTGAAATAGATTTAAATAAACAATGGGGAGTTAATAGTAGTAATCAAACACAGTGCGGTAGAACTTCTCATTACATTCTTCTTGATACAATGTACAAGCTGAAAGAGTACAAGAAAGAGAGTACAACCGAGCTACTAACTCAAAACTGTAAAGAGAAGGAACAACCACAACAGTACAACACCCTGTAAACTGAAAGGAAAGTACAACAGTCCAACGGGAGCCAAGATTGCAGCTCCAACAGAACCAACCGCTAGCACAAACTCCAAGTCACCATGCAAGAAGCACCCTGCAGTACAATCCTGGAAAGAGAGGGAAAGGAGGGTCTGAGCAAAACACGGCTCAGTGACGGTAACAACTAAAGTCTAACAAGAGTGCACAAGAAAGTGCAAGTCTAAACAGAGTAAACCAAGGGTAAAGCAACTGAAAGCAAGGTGGGGTAGAAGGTGAAGTAAAACGCACACCCACACACCCAACTATAACCAGGGGACCAAAACCAACCCAAGGAGAATCACCAAGTGTAATCCCAATCGAAACCTCCAAGTGTAACCCAAACCGGAACCAACTCACCAAGACAAGTCAAGCACCTCACAATATCTCATCCGAGTAACCCACCACAACAAGTACCACCAGAGAGCCTACCAAACCAGGACCACGCTCTCAGACACTACCAAAGGACACCATTCTACAGTAACTGTGGTGACCGGACCCGTGCCCTTGGAAGAAATAAGACCACATAAACCGAACATCAGCGAGTCGGCCTGGCCGACCCCCAACACACCGAGGGGCCCGCACTTCGACCGACACATGCCCTTCGAAATGTACCCTTCGGCTGCCATAGGCGCCGGGCCCAATTCCTTACCGAACGGACCGGTTCATCCGGAGGGTTTCCCTCCTGTCTCTGTCGTGGGGAATTCACTATAATACCCCGTCCGTACGACTCAACCATGTCCACCAACCGTCCAGGCCCATCATCGGGCCCATGACGAGCGGCCCATTCCCCATTCGTGAGCCCCAAGCCAACA
>NMUG010009587.1:0-11227 GCA_002855965.1 Monotropa hypopitys | reverse complement strand
CCCGATAAATAGGATTGACCAATTCTTCCTCTACTAATGCCTCATCAAAGTTTTCTAAAAATGGCTTGAGGCATTGACCATTCACTTATTAACATTTTCATTGGCGGGGTTGGTGACCTCAATAGCGCCATGAGGAAAAACTTTAGACATTATATAAGGGCCAACCCATCGCGACCGCAATTTCCCCATAAAGAGATGAAGTCTAGAATTATACATTAACACTTTTTGACCTACGTCAAAACTCTTTTGGTAGATATTCTTATCATAGGCCACTTTGACCTTGACTTTATAGGCCATCGTACCATCATATGCGTCCCGCCATATCTCCTCAAGTTCATTTAATTGAAGTTTATGGTGGGCACCGACATCGGGTAAATGATAGTTTAAGTGCTTGATTGACCAATACGCCTTATGCTCAAGTTCTACCGGAAGGTGACAAGCTTTGTCATACACCAACCGATACAGTGACATGTCCAATACGGTTTTGAAAGTGGTACGGTAATCCCAAAGTGAATCGATCAATCGTAACGACCAATCTTTTCTATTTGGATTTACTATTTTCTCAATGATGTGCTTTATCTCTCTATTGGCAAGTTCTGCTTGCCCATTGGTTTGGGGATGATAGGTCGTGGAAACTTTATGCGTGATGCCATATTTTTTCATTAAAATTTCAAATGGCCTATTGCAAAAATGTGTGCCCTGGTCACTGATAATCGCCATTGGCATCCCAAACCTTGCAAATATATTTTCTCTCCAGAAATTTATGACCACCTTGTTATCGTTTGTTTTGGTGTGGATGGCTTCCACCCACTTCGACACGTAATCTACGGCAAATAAGATATAGAGATAACCAAATGAATTAGGGAATGGACCCATAAAATCGATTCCCCAACAATCGAAAACCTCAACTACTATTATGTTAGTGAGGGGCATCATGTTCTTTTGGGTCACACTCCCCAATTTTTGGCACCTCTAACATGTTTTGCAAAAGTCATAGGTGTCCTTGAAAAGGGAAGGCCAATAAAAACCACATTGGAGGACTTTTGCGGAGGTCTTCTTAGAAGAGAAGTGACCTCCACAAGCCTCGGTGTGGCAAAACCGCAAAATCTCTCGTTGGTCTTGATTCGGCACACATCTCCGGATAGTTTAATCCGGACAATATTTAAATAAGTAGGGATCATCAAAGATGAATCTCTTCACCTCACTTAAAAAACGTCGCTTGTCATTTGGCGACCATTGTAATAGGAGTTGACACGTGGCCAAGTAGTTTACGATATCCGCAAACCACGAGTAACTCGTCACTTGGAATAGTTGCTCATCCGGGAAAGAGTCTATAATAGGCATGTGTGAGGAATGATCCTCAAACTCTAACCAGGACAAATGGTCTGCCACTACATTTTCCGCACCTTTTTGTCTTTGATAATCAAGTCAAATTCTTGTAGAAGTAGGATCCACCTAATGAGTCTCGCCTTTGCATCTTGTTTTGTTAGCAAATATTTCAAGGCGGCGTGGTCGGTAAAGACCACGATAGGGGATCCTAAAAGGTAGGACCGGAACTTGTCTAATGCAAACACTACTGCAAGTAATTCCTTCTCCGTAGTAGAATAATTCATTTGAGCTTCGTTGAGGGTTTTACTTGCGTAGGAGATAACACACGGCTCTTTTCCATACCGTTGGCCTAGAATGGCCCCTATGGCGTAGTCGTTTGCATCACACATTAATTCGAATGGCATGGCCCAATCGGGCGCTCACACAATAGAAGGGAAAGTAAGGCTAGATTTAAGCCTTGAGAATGCCTTTTCGCATACCTCCGTCCATATGAATGGGGCATCCTTAGAAAGAATATGGCACATAGGTCTTGATATAGCGCTAAAGTCCTTAATAAAATACCGGTAGAAACCAACGTGACCGAGAAAAGAGCGGACATCTTTAATGCATTTTGGGAAAGGAAGCTTGGCAATTACTTCAATTGTTGCCCGATCTACTTCAATCCCCTTGGCCGAAATAATATGGCCAAGCACTATCCCTTGGGTGGCCATAAAATGGCATTTCTCCCAATTCAAGATTAGATATTTCTCATCACATTGAGTGAGCACACTCTCCAAAATTTCAAGGCATTCATTGAATGAATCTCCAAAAATGGAGAAGTCATCCATGAAGATCTCAAACCACCTTTTCCATCATGTCACTAAACATACCCATCATACACCTTAAGAAGGTTCCGAGTGTGTTGCATAAGCCAAAGGGCATGCGCCTATATGCGAAAGTTCCAAAAGGACACGTGAAAGTGGTCTTTTCTTGGTCCTCCATGGCAACCTCTATTTGGTTATACCCGGAGTACCCATCCAAGAAACAATAGAAAGAATGACCGGTTACCCTCTCCAAAATTTGATCAATGAACGGGAGAGGGAAGTGGTCTTTTCAGGTGCTCGCATTAAGTTTCCGGTAGTCAATGCATACACGCCACCCGATCACTTCACGAGTGGGGATTAGTTCATTGTTTGCATTTTTTACTACCGTGGTGCCGGATTTCTTTGGCACCACTTGTATGGGGGATACCCATTTACTATCCGCAATTGGGTAGATTATTCCCACATCCAACAGTTTTAGAATTTCCGCTCGAACCACATCTTTCATTATCGGATTTAACCGACATTGTGGTTGATGAGACGGGCGCACATCCTCTTCGAGGTATATTCGGTGCGTGCAAATAGTGGGGTCAATACCCTTGATATCGTCTATAGTCCATCCAATGGCTTTTTTGTGTCTTTGGAGGATTTGTATCAATCGAAGCTCTTGGTGATCCTCAAGAGAAGAGGAAATCACCACCGGGAAAGTTTCATGTTCCCCCAAAAAAATATACTCGAGAGTATCGGGAAGAACATGTAACTCAAGTTTGGGAGTCACAACGCTTGATGGTAATGTTTTATGCTCTAATGGAGGGAGCTCCTCAAACTTGGGGGACCACTTTTCCATTCCCATCACTTCATCCACATCAAGGTGGGAGTAAATGTACTCCACCTCCGGTGAATCCAAAAAATTGGTCTCCTCGGCCGTCAAACATTGTTCAAGTGGATCCTTACAAAGGACCTCATCTATATACTCTTGGGTAAGAGTATCAATGAGGTTTATATCGTGGTAATCATCATCATCTCCCATTTGAGTGGAAATATTAAACACATTCAACTCAGTGGTCATATTTCCGAAAGTCAAATTCAACAACCCACTCCAGCATTGGATAATAGCATTCGACGTGGCCAAGAAAGGTCATCCAAGAATAATGGGAGTTTGGGGTTGGAGTTCAACCACGGGGCATGTGTCCAAGACAATGAAATCAACGGGATAGACGAATTATTCCACTTCAACAAGAACGTCTTCAACCACTCCTTTGGGGACCCTTAAACTTCGATTCACTAATTGTAATGTGATCTTTGTGGGTTTCATCTCGCCCAGCCCAAGTTGTTCGTATACGGAATAAGGAAGCAAGTTCACACTTGCTCCCAAATCAAGTAAAGCTCTTTCGAATGTTTTCCCCCCAATTTTCACCGAAATAGTAGGACATCCAGGGTCCTTAAATTTGGGAGGGACGTTTGTTTGGATTATGGAGCTCACTTGCTTCATAAGAAACACTTTTTTTTACACGTTTAGCTTTCGCTTAGTTGTGCATAGATCTTTCAAGAATTTGGCATATGTAGGTATTTGTTTGATTGCATCCAAGAGAGGGATGTTTATCTTCACTTGTTTAAATACCTTATATACCTCGATGTTCGAAGCAAACTTGGATGGCACCCTCAACCGGTGAGGATAAGGGGCCGGAATAGGACAAGGTGAGCCACTTGGCTTATTAGCTTCTTTAGAGTTGGAACCCTCACCTTGGGTAGGTGGTTCCGGAACAGTTGAATTACCAAGTTGAACGGTTGGAATAGACAATTTCGAAGGAGTGGGATCTTTAGGATGAAGCATTTTATCGACTTCTTTCCCACTCCTTAGAACCGTAATAGATTTTATAATCCTCAAAATTTTGTGGACGATTGGATGGACCAGACAAGAAATGAACTCCTTGGGAGTTTGGTTGTGGTTGGGCGGGAAATTTTCCCTTTTCTTGTTGCAACACCCCCAAGGTGTTCGTAAGCTTAGTGATTTGCCCCTTTATATCCCCCAATGCATTTGCATTTTGCTCATTTAAGAAAAAAATCCTTGCATGAACAATGCAAGAGTATCCTCAAGTGATGGCCTTGAAGGCCGAGCATAATTTTGTTGGACTTGTGGGGGATAATTTGGGGCCGGAGGTTGTGGATAAAAAGGAGATGGAATGGGAGCATATTGGGGTGGATTAGAGGTTGGGCGCAATGGTTGATTGTAACCCGGAGGTGGTCTCATTTGTGGGACATGAGTTGGTTGATTACCCCATTTAAATGCCGGGTGATCTTTGAAACCCGGGTTATATGTATTCGAGAATGGATCATACTATTGGTTAACGGTATTCACCTCTGCTTGCCCGGTCCCTTGGAGAGTCTCCTTTAGAACCGGTAACGCGGGACAATCACGGGTGACATGACCGCTAAGGTCACATACAACACACAACTCATCAACTATAGCCACCGGGGCTATGCCACTTACTCTATTCAACTCTAGAGCCTCCATCTTTCGAGAAAGTTGATCGACCTTTTTGTGAAGGTCGCTCTTTTCCATTAATTGGAAAGAATCGGAAGAACTATCGGGACCATTAGGTATAGACCTATCGAAAGGGTCCGAATAGTCCCAAGATTGATTATTTTCCGCTAATTTCTCCAAATTCTCCCAAGCCTCAATGGGACTCTTATCCAAAAACTCAACGTTGCACATTGTGTCTATGAGCTGGCGACTCACTTGTGAGATGCCAGAATAAATATATCCCACCTTTTGGTGTTCCTCGAACCCATGGTGGGGACACAATTATAATAGCTCCTTAAACCTCTCCCAACAAGTATAGAATGTCTCACCATCCTTCTCCTTGAAGGTTTAAATTTGAAACATAAGTTGCCTAGTTCTATGAATCGGAAAGAACTCTTTGTAGAAATATTGTTGCAACTCATTCCAACTTCTTATTGATTGGGTTTTCAATGTGTTAAACCAACGTTTAGCCTTATCCTTTAGTGAAAAAGGAAAAAGCTTGAGTCGAGCCGACTCTTTTTGTCCCTTATGGCTAACAATTGTCCCCATGATTTCATCAAATTCTCTCATGTGTGCGTACGCACTCTCATGGTCATTTCTATGGAAATGAGAGACCAATGAGATGTGGTTCATCTTAACATTGAAAGTATTGGCGGGGAGTGTAGTTGGAAGGACTACGCATGATGATTGTGCAGTGCATTCGGGATTCAAGTAATCCCGCATAGTCTTTTCCAGTGGGTCCGCCATTTGGACATTAAAAGGAGGGTTGTTTTCTTCTTCTTCCAGGAGTGGAAGATCCAGACTCACTAGTCGGTTATGGTGATCTCTATGATAGGATCGCATACACCAAACACCAACTGACTAGAGAAGATCGCAACTACTCTAACTTAAATAACACCGTTCCCCGGCAATGGTGCCAAAAATACTTGACCTTTTTTGAGATGTTTCCCAAGCGTAGGAATGGGACTAGTAGAGCATAATAATTCCCGGTAAATACAGGATCGAATCCATAGAGAACGGAATTGTTATTCTTGTTTCGAGTTAGATTACGTTATTGGTTTAGCGGTAGGATGCCAGCCTTGATTTTCATGATGTTTTGATTACACTAAATTAGACTAAGTGAATTAAAATTAGTAAATTAAAGGAGGTTAAGTCAATGGATATTAATTACCCTAGACTTAGGAAATTCACGTAAACCTCAATTACTCGAACTTAGGCCGAGTCTAGGCCATTGCTCGAAAGATAACACACAGAATATTCGAAAGGGATAGAATTGAGGTTTTACAAGGGGATAGCTTGTTAAAAACATTTAATCAAACACATTTCATGTCATCGCTCTAAGCATCAAGTGTGCCAAAGAACTTGTCAACACAAGATCAAAGAGATTAACACCTACAAGTTTTAACCTACTTTAGAGCTACACACCAAGCTCAACCTAATTCTATCCATGGAAAACTAGAGGCATGTGAAGAACCTAAGCCATGGAGTAACCCATATCCATGGCTTTCCCTATCACTACTCACACTTATATGAATTACAAGTCATATGCTCCAAACCTAGAATTAAAGACATTAAAAATTGTTAACAACTACACAAATAAAGTACATGAGAAGAGAGAGCATGAACTTACCTCCATGGTTAATGAGTACTAAAAACCTTGAATCATAAGAGAAGATAGCTAAAATTGAAGGGGAGATACATGAGAGAAAAGGGAGGTAGAGAGAAGTTAGAGCAAAAGATATTAGCACTTAAGAAAATTACATAAAATGAAGCTTAGGGCAACCAAAACTGCGGTTGCCCTGTATATATGTCCTTACAAATATCATAAAAGTGGACCAAAATGCCCTTGTGTTGATACAAACAACAAATGTAAAAATCTGTCAAAACAAAAGAGAATCGGTTCTCTTTAAAAAGAGACCGGTTTTTTTCTCTATCAATGGCCTTCTGCTGTAAAAAGGGACCGATTCCCTTTAAAAATAGACCAGTTCTCTTTGATTCCCAAAGCTCACTGCTGTAAAAAGGACTGGTTCTCTTTAAAAAGAGACCAGTTCCTTTTTCTGCAGAATGTGTTTTTCTGCAGATTTGGTTCCTTTCTTGGTTTGGTCTCTTCTTATCGTTTTGTGCCTCGACACTTGCTCGGTGCATCTACTTGGTCAAGCGGCATCTTGACATGGTTGAGCATCTTCTATTGCACATGAGGTATTTTTCATTCACCCATTTAGTTTTGGAAAACCTGAACTCAATCACATATCTTACAAACAAACAATTACCGCATTGATGCTTGAATTGGATAAAAAATGCAGAATTTGTGAGATGGTTAGCCTCTTTAAACTATAAAACTAGAGGCTAATCACTCTCCGCGGGCATCTACAAGGCCCTTCAGCCGTCTCTTCTCTAAGGATTCCAGCAGGGCCTTCAACCTGGCCACCTCAGCATTGGAAGCATCTAGCTGCTTCTTGTCCTCCTCGCGTCTCCCCCTCAGATCCTTCACAAGGTCAGTCTGAGCCTTCAGCTTATTCGTGGTCTTGTTCAGCTCGAGTTGAAGGGGGTGACATGCGAGTCAAGCTTAGTAGAGCATTGAAGCACCTGTACAAAGAGAAGATTGTAAGAAAGCAGACAAATAGAAAAAGTGGACAAGAAGACGAAAGCAACAGCTAGAAGTGATTACCTTTACAGTATACACCAGGGCACGATGGGACAGCTCCCTCGTGCTGTGCTTCTGCTCCTCTGCAGCATCAAGTGGGAGCATTAGCGCATGGCAGAGCCTACGAGCATTGTTTCTGTCAAAAACCTTGGACCTCTTCAACACAGGAGTCCCATCATCCCTCAGTAGTACGGGATCCCAGGGCTGAGCAAAGCTCCCGACAGGGTCGGTAGCAACCTCCTGCTGCCCAGCTTCAGCAGGACTCTTCTTCTTCTTGGCAGCTGTAGAATCTAATGGCAGATCAGTCGCGCGCTTTGGTGCGGTGCGTGAGGGCAGATCAGCCGCCGTTGGGACTACAGGGTGGGACTGAGAAGATGTTGGGGGGATTACCTTGGCAGTGGTAGGTGGGATTGCCACGTTGCCGCCAGTTTGAACCACCCTCCGAGATGGGGTGGGTGAGCGACCTTCCAGGGTCCTCTTAGCAATTTCAGTAAGGGAGAAGGCCGACATGTCACCTCTATCGCCTGTTGGTTCTGTTTGGTCAGCCCAGTCGCGCAAATGGCGCCAATCGGGAAAAAGGCTGGGTGGCTCTTGCGTGGATGGACTAGCAGCAAGTGGGTCAGCAGCAATAGTACGTACCCCCACCTATCAATCTCGA
Organism: Monotropa hypopitys; assembly: GCA_002855965.1. Lineage (NCBI taxonomy): Eukaryota > Viridiplantae > Streptophyta > Magnoliopsida > Ericales > Ericaceae > Monotropa > Monotropa hypopitys. The sequence continues at coordinate 3,272 of NMUG010009587.1, read as the reverse complement.
CGATATCATCGCTATCAGTGATGTCCGAATCAGAAGTTCCTTCTTCCTTTTCAGTGCTGTCCTCCTCTTCTTCCCCTCCTGGGGTATCGACTGCGGGGGCTAGAAGGGCAGGTGCGACAGGAGCAGGAGGAATAACTTCAAGATCAGCTGCAGGCCGCTGAACATCACGGTATCCTCTGTAGTGTGGGGTGTAACCCAAAAGCCGGTCAACAGACCTATCTATGAGCTCCCCGGATGGGTGCTAGAAGTCGAGAGCCCTCCTGACCTCTCGCTGCTTGTAGTTTGGGTTGTTGAGAGAGTTGCGGTTCACATAAATATCTGCAGCGGAATAAGAAACAAACAGTTAGATAACAGTTATCACGGGAAAGCGGTAAAGAAACAATGACTAAGGAAAAGGAGAGAACTGACGAGGGGCCCCGTCTATGCGAGGAACCGGATAATCCTTTTTCAAGTCTGGGGAGAATTCCCAGTTCCCAGTCACGATCAATAAGTCATCGTCGTCCCCTTTCGCAGAGTCCGGAAGCCACTCGACCAGTTTAGCCCTGTTGAAATGGCTCTTCAGATACCAAGAACCACCATGGGTGCGATTGATGGTGTAGTGGTACAGAATCTCCCAGATGGTCATCCTTGAACCCATAAGAAAGTTCAAGGCAACAACGCCCATCACAGCCCGGACTGTATTGGCCGCCACTTGCATCAGTGTCAGATTCAGGTACCACAAGAAATGGCAAAGAAGGTGATGGAGGGGGAATCGAACCCCACCCTCCACGACATGGATTAGGCAGATGTGGAGAGTATCTCTATTGGACCTATCCCTGTTGTAATCAGAGGGAGCCAATTGGATCGGCACGTCGTCTGGGATCCTATACTCAGCCCTAAAGGCTTCGAGTCCCTCTGGGGTATCGACCATCGATCTGAAGTAACCCATTATCAGAGAAGACGCAGCTTACTCAGAGAGAGGGGCAGAGAAGAGGTTGTTCAGAAAGGGCGAGAGTCAGAGCGAGTGCAAGAAAGACAAAGAAGGAGCAAATTTCAAATAAAAGCAAAGGGTCAGTTTTATAGGTGCGCATCTGCACCTTTCCCGAAGCGACGACATGTGCATGCCCATTATTCCCAACGGTCACAATCTGCCTCGCGCAGAGTGCGTGGGGCCCAACCAGTAAGTACGCATTTAATGAGGCACCACTTTAAGAAGTGGCAGTTGGCCTTATCCGGATATTAGAACGATAGCGTTTTGAAGACTGGGAGCTCTGCCCACTTCCGTTGTGCGGCTGAAGTAGCCAGAGCTAGAGGGCAATTGTGGTGGGATAAACCAAGATTCGCCACTTGTCAAGGGCATAAACGTATTATCCCAGCCCTCAGCGGCAGCACGACCAGATTACCACGTCAGAAGTTTCCATTACCAAGGGGATCAGATTAGCCATGTGCGGCTAAATGTTCTCTTAGTACAGGACCCAGTCATTGTGCGCAGTACCATCAGATCCCCATCGGATATAGCTTGCCACATGTCCAATAGTATCCGCACTACGGGTTAGATGGGCCCAGTATGGCTCACATCCCAGTAGTTAGGCGGGAGACTGTTCAGGGACACATGCAAGATCATGGGAGATACAGCTGGCAACGGCGCACATCCTCGTATGTGCGGATTAGGCTTGCCTTGTGCGGCGAAGCATCCTCATAGTGTGGAGGACAATTACCCAGTACATCGCATGTCAAACCAAGGGTGGTACAGTTGAATATGTGCCTCAACAGAGCTCGCTGTGCGGATTAGGTCGGCTCTGTGCGGCCGACATTTACCAGCGCGGCATCTAGTAAAATAGTGCGGGAAGGGGTAACAGACGAGGAGTCCACGTGTTAGTCAGCCAGAGGGCAGTGTGATAGCATGCGTGTCAGACTTTCCCTTTCCAAGAGAACATCCAGTCCCCAAGAACAGCAAAAAGGCGTGCAGACATGCGATCTTGTCGGGAATGTGACAGACCCACATTCTGTACGAGAAGAATGGACGAGAGGTCCGAGGAAGACCTCGTTCCCAGCAAAAAGCTGGGAGCCCGGAAGGCAGGAGTATATAAGCGAGAGTTCATGCACCTGAGAACGACACATGCTAATTTGCTATCTCTCCCTCTTATGCTTACAGTTTACAGTTCATCTTCGATCAGGACTAACTTAGTCATCGAAGATCCTTCCGGCCGCTAGAGACGAGAGGTCCTTTAACTGTTTTCTTTGAGCGCAGGACGAGCTAAGGTCGGAGCAATTTGGCAAGACAACCAGATAACTCAGACAACCAGTTGTCTACCGACAAGGGTAGTGTAAGCACATTTTACCCTCGCATAGTAATGAACATGTGTCGTGTCTCGAGTCAGTGATAGGAAAACAAAAAGAAGAAATAGAATCACAAAACCAAAAAATTAAAGCACAAAAAGGAGAGATGGAAACACAAAATTTTAAGATCTACGAGCTTTCGGAATCAAACAAGCAACTGGAAACAACAACACAAAGGATTATAGAGTATCTGAAATAACAATGGAATGGATTCACTGAACATATCGGAAATTAAAGGATCACACCAAAATCTTAATTTATTTACTAAGTATATTAATTCTTTTTTAATACTTGTTATTGCTACAATTTATGATTTAGAATATGATTGTTGGTTGGATTGTTTTCGAACCTTCATAATGACTTATTCAATATATGTTTTGGTTGTTATATTTCTTTCCTCTTTCTTCACATCTATTTCTTTATTTTCCATTTTTGAGCAAATTTCACTTTTTTGTGAAGTTGTTTGAGGTTCTACACAAAGACTGCTCTCTCTCTCTCTCTCCCTTCCTCCCTCCCTCGCGCTCACAGACTCCTTAATGTCCTACCCACCACCCCAGGTTTCCGATTCACTTTTCCACTACCCAATCCTTTAGCATCATTTAGCATTTGGTATATATGCAGGTGTTTATAAGCGTGCATTTGGTATGCAGGTGTTTTTTGACACCAAGCCTTTAGCATCCATTCCGATTCTAAAATTGTTGTTTGTGTATACAAGTGTTTTTTGACTTCTTTTAATGTCCTCAAGTACTATATATGAATGTTCTTGAACCCCACCCATTTTTTGCTGAGTCATTTTATTCGAACATTGAGCAGGAGATTATGTGAGCTGGGGTTAGAGATTATATGAGTTTGTTTAAAAACATTGATTATTTTTTATCATGCTTATAGTCTTAATGACATCCCTATTTTTTATAAGGAAAATTATCGGCAGGTCCCGTTTTTGTAACTTATTT
>NMUG010009586.1:0-11227 GCA_002855965.1 Monotropa hypopitys | reverse complement strand
TTAACCATTAATCTTTGCATTATGACCCCTAGTCTTGTTTATTCCTTAATAATTTAATTTATTTATCACTAAATACTTATTAAATCTCAAAAATTTCTAAAAATCTTACTAATCACCCTGGATAATATTATTAAGTATCTGAAACTCCAATTATTAACTACTAATAATTCTTAATTATGATACGGGTCTCACAACTCTTCCCCTCTTAAAGAAATTTTGCCCCAAAATTTAGATACATTCTTAATACATAAACATCTATTCTCACTTAAGTATAACTGATGGTTGCCCTGATGCACTTTCTCTAAAACTTCTTGCTGCTTCTTACCCCCTGGTGCAAACACTGTCTCTTGATGACGCCTCTATTCATGCTTCAGGAAACTCCCATTTCCTATGGCCCGATTGGCCACATTTAAAACAAGTAGCAGAACCTATTTTACCATTTCTAGCATAATTCTCAAGCTGATCGCATTTGAAACATCTTATTTGTGACTGCTGAGACGTCTGAAATCTCTTGTCGGACACGCTCTGCTGCGATTGATGAGTTGGTGCTCTTCTCTTATGACTACTGTAACTCTTCTCCTTGCTAAATTGAGTAATGAAATGACCCCCTCATGGAGGTCTTCCATCAAACTCCCTCTGCTGCGATTGATTGCTAGACTTTGCTTTCTTGAATTGCTCTCTTCTTTCATCAGCTTTCTCGATATCACGTTCACAAATCTTTACTTTGCTAACAAGCTGCTTGAAATCCTGCACCTCGAGTAGTACGACACGAAGTTGAATTCGATAATTTAACCCTAACTAGAACTTATCGCACATTGCCTTTTCGGTGGCAACCACAAACGGTGTGAAAACGAGATAAGGCTGTAAACTTAGCCACATATTCTTCAACTGACATCGAACCTTGCTCTAACATCATGAATTCTTTCTGCTTCTCCCCTTGGTAGAACTATGAGAAATACTTCTCATTGAATGTCTCCTTGAAGTTATCCCAGCTCATAACTGCCTCTACTCCCGCTCCGGCTGGTATCGCAGTCAAGATCCTCTCGGTAGATTCCCACCAATTTTACGCTTCCTCGGAAAGCATAAAAGTAGCTAGTCGTAACTTGTCGTTGTTAGGAACCTCCATAATAGCGAATATCTTCTTCATCTTTTTAGCCAGTTCTTGGCATCTTCCTCACCCTTCACTCCCAAAAAATTTGGCAGATCCATTGCTTTGAAGCTTTTATATAAGGATATATTGACATCAATAGGTGGCCTCTGCATCGGTACTGGTGGTACTGGCAATCCTCCAATATATCGCTCTTGGATTTCTGCCATTCAGATCATGGCTTCCTGCAACTACCTCATCGAATCAATTTGAACTTGCTCTGCAACTCCAACTCCTTCTTCGTTCACTTGTTCATCCTGCTCTTCTCTCCTCTGCTCAACAGAATCTTCCGAAATAGCATTTATTGCTTGTTGATTCACGTGCTCCATAACGATTCTACTCAAACAAAGATATATAGAATTAGATATGGTTCTAAATAACTTTGTATTTTTAGATTCTTGAAACATTATCCAATTTGGATGAAATAAATTCGAGAAGATTATGCTGCAACTGAATCTCCTTCTCCCTCCTTACTCCACTGTTCTTCTTCTTCGTCAAGCCTCTGCAATTTTTCCAGCTACAACCCAAATATCTCCTTGATCTCTCTCTCTCTCTCTCTCTCACGAATTGTTCTTTGAATGAATTAATGTCTTTTAGATGTATTAACTTAGTTCAGAGAGTTTAATGTTTTATACTAATTGTATTCGATATATTCAAAGCTAATGTAACTCGTAACTCTTATTTACATCTGCTCTTCACCATTTTGGACAACACAGATCATGCAATAGCCAACACACTACATGCATTTGAGTCTTCCATTCACTACTCATACGTTGCACATTCATGTATCTCTTTATTCTTGACACGATACAAACACACAGAGAGCACAATTCTATTTTGTTTTATAATTACAGATTTTATCCTTAACCTTCAATCTTTGTATTATGACCCCTAGTCTTGTTTATTCTTTAATAATTTGATTTATTTATCACTAAATACTTAGTAAATCTCAAAAAAAATTGAAATTCTTACTAATCACCTTGGATAATATTATTAAGTATCTGAAACCCCAATTATTAACTACTAATAATTCTTAATTATGATACGGGTCTCACAATAACATCAAAGTCCAACATAGACAATGACACTAAGTCTACCAAAAGAGACTCCCCATCAACTATAAACTCACAATTTGGGTAGCATATGGTAGTAGTAACAGTTTTACACACCGGTATAGAGATAGCCAATGTATAAGGTAAGGTAATAGATGGTTTACCTAGCATGCGACTGAAAACTTCTGAAACAAAAAAGTGAGTAGAACGAGAATCAAGAAATACACGGGCATAATGTTCTGCTATAAGAAAAGCATCTGTCACCACGTTCGGAGATGCCTTAGCCCCTTGACGAGTGACCACAAAGACTCTACTAGGCACGGTGTTGCCGCCAACATCCCTAGCCAAACTACCCGATGCACTCCCCACAGATGAAAATGTTGGACCCCGAGGCTTGGTGCCTTGCTTCAACTTGTGTCCCAACTCACCACATGAATAACATTTAATTTCTGGCCTTGATGTACTCCTCTCTGGACAAACTCTGATTAGGTGATCTTCTCCTCCACATCTATAATAATGCCTATCTCCACTCAGTCCACTAGCCACTAACTGATTGCTTCTGTCATGATTACCATTTTTTCTATTCCAGTTGTCATGAGAATTGGACCCACCATGTCCCTTTTTGAAATGAGATTTTCCCTCGCCACTTTTAGTGCCACCACCTTTACTGGTATCCCTTCCTGACCAACTGCCACTAGATCGATTTTTCTTTGCCCAATGCTCATACATCACTTCCGCATCTCTTTCGATCATCCTAGCCATATCGACTAGATCCTTATAATTCCTCTCTCATAAGGAGGTCAATTGAGTAGAAATATTGGTCTTTAAACCAGTTCGGAAGCACTTACAATGCTTAACATCAGTGTTCATCAACTCTAATGTGAAACGAGACAAGGAGGAAAATTTCGCATCATACTCTGTTGTGGACATTCTTCTTTGCTTTATATACAAGAATGCATTCTCATGATCTATCCGATAGCTTTCTGGACAATACTGATCATTAAATCCTTTTACAAATATCTCTTAGGTGATGACCTAGTGACAACAGGAACCTCTCCAAGGTCTATCATCGTAAGTTGGTGACTGTAGGACTTCCACTAGGACAAAGCCTTATCCTTTAAATTAAATTATGCTAGAGTCACCTTTTGCTCATTCGTAATGGCCATAGCTCCAAAAACTCTTTGAACTCTCCTAAGCCATGTTTCAGTCGCTGCAGGGGATATTGTCCCTTCAAACTCAGTCGAGTGAAGCCTGCAGAAACATTCAATCAGTCCCGTTCTTGCTTCCCTATCTCGCTGAGAAGTCTGCTACTGTATAAAGACAGCCTGGTTTTCCTAGAATTGAGCCATAGCAGCTTCAACCCTATTCGCATTATTCTTAGGAGGGGGATTCCCCGGTGTTGGAGATTGATTGACCTCCCCCTCAGCCCAACCAGTAGAAGCAGCCTCTTCCACATTATCCATAATAATAGCCTGATTATGGCACATCATCACAATATAAATGGAATACAAAAACATGTAACACGTAACATGTAATAACAGAACTGAAATTCACATATGAATACCTGACACTTTATGGTTCACTTGCCAAGCCATGTTTTCATACTGGTTCCCGAAAATGACTACTACATATCTAACATATACATGCCATTAATTCCTCAACTAATTAGACTCATTATTCAAATATATCATGCTTTTCTATTTAACTTCCCAATACTTCCCATTTGAAAATATGTTGATCAGGTGCTTTTTAAACTGGATTTCAAGGTAGTTGCCTAGGTGTCAAAGTAACATGCACGGTAATCCCAGAATATACACACAACCACCTATAGTCTAACTCTCACCTCAAGATTGACTGAACCACAACCATCTTTATTCTAAAATCTAACAACCTAGAGCTCTAATACCAAGCTATTACGACCCATTTCAGAATGCGATATAAAGGTCATCTGGATACAGAATCATGACTAAAATAGTATTAAAGAACACAAAAGGGATCTAAATGGATCATAAACTCACACTAGCAACTATATAAAATAGCAGAAGAACTAAGTAAAAACCTCCAAAGTACTCCAACATAGAGCAAAGAGTAACACGATAACCAATAAACCAGGTCTAACCAAAACCCATAGGTGCTATAATAGAAAACTCGCAACTAACCACAATAGAAGTCTCAAACAACTACCAATTACTGAACATAATACAAGAAAGGGACTCCCGTAAGGAGTGACATCAATAATCTCTCTAACCAACATGGCACGTTGACCTAGCTTGGAGTGAACCCGCTAAGCATGCAAGCCTAGATATAAATTGCCAAACAAGAAAACAACAAAGAATATCCAAGAGTGTCAGATACAACAATCAATATATGCAAATTAATATATGAAACTCACATTTAAACAAAAATAGCCGAGAGAGGCTGTGTCTCGCCCGAATATCGAGACAAACGAACAATTATGAATCACGTAAAGATGCAGGTCACTAATGTATCACACTATCTCATACCCTAAGTACAATATTCTCTTCCATTTACTTGATATGTCGATATTAACCGAGGATTGAAATGAGTGAGAAACTCATAAGATTATAGTAATCCTTGGCCGACGAAGCAATTTTATTTTGCCTAAGGCCTAAATTGGGTGGTAAACCCATTAATCCGCACTGCCAGTATTTGATGGATTTTTTAGAGGATGAGAAATCACAAGATCCATGGCAATGCGGAGAGTAAAAAAGATGCATGGCGCAACACGGATAAGAGGTAAATCCTTCAAGAAATGTAGCAAGTAAAGGAAATGCAAGAAAAGTAAAGTGGAAACATTTAGTACAAAAGAAAAGCAGTTCAGTACTTGAAACCAGAGATAAAAAGAATACATGTCACGTCCATCCAGGAAAGTTAAAGTAGAGATACCAGCAAGCCAGTTGCTAATATCAATAGTTCAAGGAAGTTATTACAGACCTATTGAAATTTAAAGGAGCAGTCCTATCAAACTATTGTCAGGTCAGTAATGACATTCTTAGATAATGGCTCTGTAGTAGCAGTCACTGGTGGAACAGAGGAAGACGTTGTTTGAGGAATTATGACTTTTTGTATAGAAATCTCAACCATTGTAGAAGTTTTAGCAATTCCAGAAGCATCATTAGAGGATGGCAATGCGGCAGTTTGAATAATTGCAGGATCAGATGAGAGGGGCATGGTTGTAGAAGCTTGCCTTTGGGTCCATGGTAGCACAAAATTAGTTTCTTCCAACACTAGGGACTCAGGCTGCCATGATAAGAAGATGGAAGGCATGGGAGTCACCGCGCGAAGCGAAGAATCCGATGGCACTCCCATGAAATCCAATGCTTCTTCCCAGTACTTAGAAAAAAATTGAATCCTCTAGGCTAGGGAGAGACTCAGTGAATTCTTTCATGTACTCTTCACCAGCTTCGTGCGACCCAGCATCACGCCCTTCCTCACGAGCTTTCTTGATTTCCTGGATATGTCTCTCCTTCAACTCAAACATTTCATTGCGGGTGTGCTCCAAATCAATGCTACGTTTCTTATATTCTTCGTTTGTAGCCTGCATTTCCTCCTGATGCCTCTCTGATTCTCCTTTTTAGCTCCTCCTGAGCTTCCGCCTTCATCTTTGCATGGAGCTCCTGTTGCTTGTTGAAATTATGTTCGTTCTCTAGCTGAATTTGCTTTATCTTGGCTTGGTGCGTCAGCACGTCCGCGGCCAGTTGGGCACTCTTCTCAGTCAGCATAGCAATTTTTTCATCCTTTTTAGCAATTTGGACTAAGCGGTTGCTGTTCATTTCTTGTTCATGCTCATACTGAACTCGTAGGGCAGTGAGTCTTTTGTGTAGCACGACAATGCACTGAACAATCTGTAGAAAGAAAATAAAAGAAGTTTAAGTAAAAGTAAGAAGTTTGAAGGTAAAGAAGAGTTATGATGGAAATTACCTTGAAAGATCCAGAGCAGGTTTGGGCATAAAGATCGATGTCTGCCCGTCTCTCCTCTAACTCCATATCCTGGGGTAGCAAGACTGCTTGGGCATGCCCCGCAGCGATTGGAAGCTCTTCCACTTGATCGGATATCTGTACAAAGGTATCACTTCCCTTCTTTAGTAGAGGAACCCATAAAGTAGGGTCGAAAGTGGTCCTTGGTCGGTGTGGACGGCCCGTCCGGGCCTTCTTAGGTGGGGGTAGATCATCTTCAGCTTCAGAGGGGGCAATAACCTCAACGTCAATTAGGACTATCGTTACGATTGGAAGCGCGGGAGTTGGTTCAGTGGTAATAGGGAGTGGTGCAGTAAGTTGGGTGGATGTGGTTTTGCTTGATCGAGGTTTGGGGATAGTTTTTCCAATGATGGTAGGACGAACACTGGTCCCAGTGGCAATAGCAGCTGCCAACGCAACTATTGGCAGTGCGTCTGAATTGGTGGGCAGTACAGACTGGCGGCCTGGTGGGGAGCGAATTTTGTTGTCAGCCAGTTTTTCCCAGACCCCGCTGAGGTTGAATCTAGACATTTCCTCTTGTTCTTTTGGGATGGATTGTGGTTCTGAAGGGGAAGCTCGGCTAGAAGCACCGGTTTCAACAATAACAATATTACCTTTGTCAATCTTGGCCCCTAGTACTCTAGTTAGGGTTTCAGTTGGTTGAAGTGGTCTATGGGCTTTTGGATTCGGGTTGATTACTAGGGTAGGTTGTCTTATACCGCGATATCCTCGGTAGTGGGGGACGTAGTCTAGAAGGTTGGAGATGGATCTGTCAAGGGTGAATCCACGAGAATTTGTGTGAATCAGAGCTCGTTGGACTTCTGCAGATTTGTATTCCTTGTTCTTCAAAGATTCTTTGTTGATTTTCTTGGAAGTGCAAAACATCAGAAGATTGGAATCAGTAAGAGAGTGATAAAAAGTTTTGAAAAGCATAAGAAATAAATAAGAACTGACAGGGGGATCCGTCATGGGAGGGAGCAAGTCTGTTCTTTTCCAGCAGCATACTCCCAATTGCCAGTGACGATGAGAAGGTCATCGTCATTCCCTTTTTCGGTATCTGGAATATTTAAGACAAGTTTCTCCCTCTCATTTCTACACTTGAAGTACCAGACTCCTTGATGGGTACTGTTTATCGTATAGTGGTACAAATTTCATGTATGGTCATCTTAGACCAAGTTATGCGGTTGAGGGAAGCAACCTCCATCACGATGCGCACCATGTTGGTGGACATCTGCTTGGGGATGAGGCTCGTATAACTACATAAGTCACGAAATAGAGGCTCAAGGGGAAATCTAATCCATGCCTCAAAAATGTCTATTAAAGGGATAATTAAGGTGTTTTCATCCTCCTTCTGGGATTCATATCCTCGAGGGGAAATCTCGATAGCGACGTCATTTGGGATGTCGAAGTGCTCTCGGAAGCCAGCCATCTTTGCGGGATTGTTTACTCTAACCCTAAAGATGCCCATGGTCGGCAGAGAGGAAGATAAAGGATGAAGAAAGAAAGAGAGCATTTTTGGGCATCTTACTGATACGAGAGAGAGTAAAGTTCAAAGGTGTTGAATCTTGGGCTCAAAGTCAGTATTTAAACAGTGTAGGGTTTGGGCTTAAAAAGTTTATTTTGATATGGCATGATGGTGGGGGTAAACGAAAAGTTTTTGAATCGTTCGAGAACTTTTATCTCGATTAGCGGAAATTCAGTATTGATTGCAGCATATGGGTCCCACTGCATTAATGGGGTAATGATGGCTGTTGGTTATAAATGAATAACGGTTATAGGTTAAAGGATAATGACACGACATTATTTTGGCAGTCCGGGACTCTTTGCCTACTCCTGTAGTGCGGCTGAAGCAGTCAAAGTTAGGGAGCAATTGTGGTAGGGTAAATCTGGATTAGCCACGTAGTATGTGGATTCAGATTCCCTACGCAACAAATCAGTGCAGTAAAGGTACAAGGTATGACTATGCACCTGATTTAATGATCATTGTCTGTATATGACATTGCGGGGATAAGGTCAACGCGACAGGGTTGACATCAGGGCAGTGCAGTATATGGCAGCGCGGTACCATGGTAGCACGGTCATATGGCAGTGAAGTACATGGTAACGTGGTAATACATCATGGATTCCCCCAAGTCTAGCCAGCAGTATGTCTATAGAGAATCTGTGCTAAGGATAAGGTTTAGCCTATCATGGTTGAACATCCACACAGCATGGGAGCTTTATCAAGGGACATACGAGACTGGACCGAGGAGGAATTAGCCAGATGTGTATTCCTTGGACAATACTTGGACTAGAACATATGAGATAAAGCCCGTTGTGGTCCCAATATCCATATGGTACCAGAGATCATGTCAGTCCCAGTGGGAAGGACATCCTAGTAGTGCGACATGAATGTTAGGGGACCATAGTTGACATCTCAGCAAGGTCTGGTCAGACAAGTGTAAGTGTGGCACCTCGACTGTGGATAATGCTAGGACCAGTGTGGCAAGCATCCTCAGCGCGGGATAGTAGTTAGCTCGGCATAGCATGGGCAGGATATACAGATGTTGGTTAATGAGTAAGAAGTTAATCATCACACGTTCTAACTTCTATTAGGCTGGGTATATATGTTAAACGTATAAGGAGAAGTCCAATCGACTGGAGATGAAGAGTTTGATGGATTAATTAGATGGGAGACGAGAAGTCTCATGTCCACATTCATCCCCTCTTCTTAATGAGGAGTTAAAAATATGGAATAGCGCATTAATGACGAGTGCCGAGAGGTATAAAAGCAGATTATTACTTCCTTCAATGGGGATCCACAATTCTGGTAACGAAACTCTGTCCAAAATTCCTCTCAATCCTTAGCGTTCATTTTCTTTGATTAGGATTGAGTTTTCCTCTAACCGGGACTAACTTAATCATCGGAAGGCCTTCCAAGTCATTTGGCTAGGGGTCATCTAACCTTTGTGGTTGCAGAGAAATAGTAGAGAAGGATGAACGTACAAGAGCAAAGTAGCAGCAGAAGTAGACAAGTCACCCAGTCAAAATCAAACAGAAGTATCTATTGCAGGGGTTAGATTTATCCCCGCACATGTAATTTAGTCATTCTATTTTACCATATGAGTTTTTAATTTCTAAAATTTAGCTCCCCTGACACAATTTTTTATAATTTAGCCCCCTGACCCAAGTTCCTGGCTCAGGCCATGCTTGCATCACTCAAAACATGATGAACCCTTCTTATTAATGCAATTGGCAGTGCTAAACATTGGGAAGGAGGGACTGTCCTTGATGAAAACCTTGATGCGGTCCTTGTTTCATTAGCTGAAATGCTCTATTTATTTCATCAAGTGAAACTTCGCGAGTCAATGATGCAATGCGTAGAAAGAATGCAATGAAGAAACATTTTGAAACGTTGTCTAGTTGATGATAGTCTAGTTGGTGACACAAATGGTGACTTGTTTAATTAAAGAAAATGACGAGGTGTGTTTAATTTTTGGGATAGAAGGATACATGTACTTATTCATTTATTTGTATTTTGTACTAGTTTTTGCTTTTGGACCGACTTCGACGCATGTAATATGTAGTTTGGGACAACTTTTACTGTTTCCCACATACAATTTAGATTATGTAAGACAATTGTGCAAGGATTAAATGTGCCTAATTCGACCAAACCAAATTACTTAAACTGCAACCAAACCAATCCGTCCAAACAACACTAACGAACGTTTAGCCGATGGAATAATTGACAATCCGTCATGATCATATCGGATTGGAAAGCGAACCGATTTGCCCAAAACCAATTGCCAAACAGTCCCATGTGTCACACAACAGATTTCTTTGCTTTTCTTGATATGGTTATTTGCAATGTAGTGGCTATTAGTGATTCGACATCTCAATTTCTTTGCATATATATATTTGTTAGGCATATTGATTGTACTTATTTTTACATTTACAGATCAATGTGGACTACTTCGGAGCATTCATATATATTTTGGACATGGATGTCTTTTGCTTGAATGATGGCTATTTAGGATATATATTTTTGATGTGAATGCATTTTGCTTGGATGCTGGCTATTTGGAAGAGACTTTTTGCCGTTTATCTATTTTGTTTTGCAATCTCATAGTAATTGTGTAGATTGGTGACGCTTATGGCTTTAGTATTGCAATTTTGTCGTCTTCTCTTTATCTAGGATATTTTCTTACCCTTTGTTTGGTCTTCTCTCGATTCGATGTACCATTTCTATAGATGTACAATTTGTCGAGTTTTATTAAAATCTGGTTGTCAATCAGAAAACAAAAAAATGTTAAATGACCATTCAAATTTGGATTATGAATGTGCGAGGGTAAATGAGCTTACACTGCCCTCGCCTGTAAACGGTGACTTTTGCGGTGGACTGGATGCTCTGTGCTACCTTGTTCCGGTTGTACCTGGACCTGCACTCAAAGAAAATCGTCAGAAGACCTCTCGCCTCTAGCGGCCGGAAGGCTCTCCGATGGCTAAGTTAGTCCTTGGGGAAGAAGGAAGAACTGTAAACTCAAAGCGCAAGAGAAGTCTCGGAGCAAAATAGCCTCTACCTCCTGCAGGTGGAAAGAAGTGTTGTTTATATACTGAGCCTTCCGGGTCCCCAGTTTCTCACTGGGAACGAGGTCCTTTCTTGGACCGTACGTTTGTCCCTTCTTGGGCAGAGCACAGGTCTGCCACACTGTCGGCCAGACAACAGGTCTGCACGCCTTTTTACTGTCTCGGGTACTGGAAAGCCGTTGGGGAGAGAGACTCTGACACGCGTGCTGTCGCGCCGCCTTCTGACGCGCTGACGCGTGTACCTTCTGTCTACTTTGTCCCCTGTTGCCATATTACTGGGTGCCGCACAGCGGCATTACTGAGACACGTGCCTGGCTGTACCAAGTCTGGTCCGGCACGCATCGTACTAGAAAAAGTCTTCCCGCACTGGGGAAAGTCTTTCCGCACAGGGGCAGATCTCACCCGCGCTGCTGTATGATCTTGGTGACGTGGCTGTTTCAACCCGCACTTCGGCAGGTTGTGCGGCTGTGGTCAATTACACGTT
>NMUG010009585.1:0-11226 GCA_002855965.1 Monotropa hypopitys | reverse complement strand
AATTAAACTAAGAAGTCTTGAATTCAAAATGATTTTCAATTAGCATTTTCAAAAATCAATTTTCAATACAACTTTTAAAAATCATTTCTATATCAAAAAGGGGTTTCCAAAATTATTCAAGAGTTCCAAAATGACATCCCTTTTCAAAATCGATTTGATAAACAAAATAGGTTGTTCCCGTTGAGGTAGGGCTCTCCTTCATCGCGAGAATCGTGCAGCCATTAGATCAAAAAAGGGAGCAACCATTCATATAGAGAGAGACGCGAGAGGAGTGGAGCAGCCGCAGGAGGGAATCACCCGAGAGAGAGAGACAGAGAGATCGCAGAGGGAGCTCGGCAACAATATAGGGCGCAATAACAGAAGTGATACATGGGGTGATACGCAGCAGCCATTAACGAGAGATCGGAGAGGAGCTCGACAGTGATGCGTGGCAGCCATGGACGGAGGTGGGGCGACACGGGTCTGACGGGGAATCCAATCACGAAGCTATAAATCGACATACACTCGCATGCGATTCTACTGGTTGTCTCTCGATTTGTTTTTGATCTCACAAACGATTTTTTTTTCGTTATTGCTTTGATTTTCATTCGCATATGCTGATTTCATTCACTTGCGATTTCCTATTTGGTTTCATCCTCGCATTCTTTGTGTTGATTTTGATTTCCGTATGAACAAGTAGGAACCTCAGCAGGTGCATTACACTACTGTAATCTTTTTGGTTTTGAAGAGTTACAACCTTGTGTTTTTGGAATTCATTGTGTTCATTCTGGTTATCACAACTGTGTTCTAGGTTTGTTGTGGTTGTCGTCTATTGAACAATCGCAGAAGGTATTCTGTTTTTCAGTTGTGTACTGGGTTACAAATTTGCAGTTCACATAGTATGGGTTTATGTTAAAAACAAAAAACAATTAAGCAATAGTCTTAGTGTGATTTTGAATCTGAGTTTCATTCGCACATCAAGTTTCACGATTGGATTTCAATGTTTGCACAAATCAATTTGCAGAAAATTGTGATTTAACATTGTTGCATCTATTTTTGTTTTTGAGAATTCAATTCAAAGGTTCATGGAGTTTCAACTATGTTAATTGATTTTGATTTGAGATTTACTTTGGTTTGATTTATTACTGGTTTTGGTGTGAGGACATCTCTTAGGTTAATTCTCATGCATTGAGTCTTTTCTTTTAAAACTTAGGTTTTTGAAGTCACTACTCACATTCAATCTCTTGTAGGATTTACTTATTGCAATTTATTGCTTGACCCTATTTTGTGTGAGATTGCGTTTGTCGTAGTCAAGAGAATTCTTATAGAATTACTCTTTGGGTTTCTTACCTTAGTATCATCATTTGCATTGGAGTCCCGTGTCTCTCCTTTGTTATTTCTATTTTTCTAGGTTTTCCTCATCTAGTATTTATCCTGCAATACTCATTGTTTATTTGGTTGTTTTCGCACACACATGTCGATTGTCGCCTTGTCTATACTGGCCGGAGCACTTCGGCCCCGATCGAGAGTCGGAAATCAGTTGGATACTGTAGAACAGTTGGAGGATAGTATAAGGGGCTCGGGGAGCTTTGGATAGGAGCTAGGTGGGCTTGGTGAAGTTCGGTAACTTTTGTATCCTAAACCTTTACTATTTCTAGTGAAACCGTAGACTAGGGCAGTGGTTTTTCTGCATAGGGATCGATTGATGCCTATGTAGTTTTCCACTATATATCTGTGTGTTGTGCCACTGATTTTCTCTTATCCATCTCTCCACTACACTTGCACCTTTGATGAGTTTGTCATTATTTATTATATATCGCTTCCGTTTGCAAACAAACAATCATTGAAACAACCGTGCAATATTAAAGCTAATAAATTAAATTGTTTCAAGCATTAAAAATCAGTAAATTACAAATTTTAATTGGTCAACCTATTCACCCCCTCTAGGTTGTGGCATAGTGCGCATTCGCGTATTTCATTATTCATGGAGGGTCAGCAGGAGGAGGTCCGTCCTGTTCAGCCCGAAAGGCTCATTTGAGGGGGCTGAGGTTAGATGATCCAATAGAAGTATGCTTAGTGGGAAAGCAGAGCAAATGTCCGAAGAAGGAAGAAACACCTATCATTTTTACTCAAGAGGATAAGAGAGGAACGATGTATCCACATGACGACCCGTTTGTGGTACACATGGTCATCGCTAACTTTAAAACTAGAAGGATTCTTATAGATAGTGGGAGCTCAGTAGACATTTTGTTCCTTCATGATTTTGATCAGCTAAGGCTGGGGAGAATGAGGATGAGACCTATGACGTCTCCCTTGGTGGGATTTGCTGGGGAGGCCGTTTACCCAAAGGGACAGATAGCTCTTCCGGCGACCATGGGAGAGGAAGGAAGTCAAGTGATGACCATGGTGGATTTCTTGGTGGTAGATTCACCTTCTGCTTACAATGCCATTATAGGGATAGTGTCGCTGAACATAATCAAGGCGGTGATCTCTACACATTATTTGAAGGTAAAGTTCCCCACGTCTGAGGGGGTTGGAGAAATGAAGGGAGACCAGAAAATAGCTCGAGAGTGTTACAACTATTCTATCAGACATCACAACGAAGTGTTGATGGTGGAAGAGCTGGACGTCAGGGATGAGCAAAAGTTGCTGAGAGGAGAGCCAGTGGAGTAGCTTATCTCACTGCAGATCTGGCCTGGCGAGATGGATAAGAAGATTCAGATTGGGACTGGCTTAGAAGATAGTGAGAGGGATTCTTTGGTAAACTTCTTAGCAGGGAGTAAGGATGTCTTCGCATGGACGCATGAAGATATGCCTGGAATAGATCCACGTGGTATGATGCATCGTTTGAATGTGAATCCAGATCATAGGCCTGTCAAACAGAAAAAAGGACCTTTGCACTAGACAGAAGTAGAATAGTGGTTGAGGAGGTTGATAAACTGTCGCGAGCCAAGTCCATACGGGAGGTACACTACCCCAATTGGATTGTGAATGTTGTGATGGTTAAAAAATCCTCAGGGCAATGAAGAATGTGTGTTGATTCTAAAGATCTCAACAAATCTTGTCCAAAGGATACTTTTTCGCTACCCCGAATATATCAGCTGGTGGATTCTACAACTGGGCATGAGCTTCTGAGCTTTATGAATGCATTCTCGCGGTATAATTAGATCAAAATGGATAAAGATGACCAGGAGAAGACATCGTTTGTTATTGACAGGGGGTTGTATTGTTACACTGTCATGCCCTTTGGATTAAAGAATGCAGGTGCTACTTATTAGAGGTTGGTTAATAGGATGTTCAAGAACCTCATATCCAAGAGCATGAAGGTCTACGTCAACGACATGTTGGTAAAGAGTCCCCAACGGGCCAGTCATGTAGAGGACCTGACGCAGGCTTTTGACATTCTAAGGAGATACAAAATGAAGTTGAACCCAGCAAAATGCGCATTTGGAGTTGCGTCAGGCAAATTTCTGGGGTTCATGGTATCTCAGCGCGGGATTAAGGCAAATCCGGAGAAGATCAGAGCAATTATAAAAATGAAGTCCCCCATGACAGTTAAAGAAGTACAATGGCTCACGGGATGTGTGTCCTCTGTGAGAAGATTCGTTTTCAAGGCGACGAATAGGTGCCAACCTTTTTTCAAAGTGTTAAATAAGAGTTTCGTGTGGACAGAAGAAAGTGAATGTAAATTCAACCAATTGAAGCACTATTTGTAGCACCCACCATTACTCAGCTCGTTAGTTGATGGGGAAGAATTATTCTTGTACATTGCGGTATCCTCGTATGCTGTCAGCTCAGTCCTTGTTCGGGTGGAGGAAGATGTGCATCACCCAGTTTATTATACAAGCAGTGTGTTTAGGGGATCAGAAACGAGATACCCAAGAATTGAAAAGGTGGCATTCGCAGTGATCACTGCTGCTAGGAAACTGAGGCCCTATTTTCAGTAACATCCTATCAATATTCTGACTGACTTACCTCTCAGTAGAGCTCTCCATAATCCAAATACGTTAGGATGTCTCATCTAGTGGTCTTTAGAACTGGGGGAGTTTGACATAAGTTACAAGCCTAGGAGCTCAATGAAGGCTCAGACCTTGGCAGATTTTTGGTGGAATATGCAGCACCAGATGATGAAGTTTCCAAGGGAGATGAAGAAACATGGCTCCTTCACGTGGACAGTTCAGTCACCAGAAGGGCAAGTGGAGTAGGTCTGATGTTGACTTCACCAGATGGGGAGAAATTGAAGTACGCACTGAGGTCTGAATTCAATGCTACGAATAATCAGGCAGAATATGAGTCTTTGATGATTAGGATTCAGATTGCCCAAGTAATTGGCCTAAAGTGTTTGGCTATGATGAGTGACTCTCAGCTCGTTGTGGGTGAGGTAAAAGGGGAGTTAGAAGCAAAGGAAGAAGCAATGGAGAAATACCTTCAAGTGGTTAAACAGCTAGCTCGGAGATGTGATAAATTCTCGATCTCTCAGATATCCTGAGCAGAGAATCAAGATGCTGACCTGCTGTCCAAGATGGTCACTTCGACGGAAGATCTCTCTACAATGGAAATATTAGTTCAGACATTAAAAGCCCCAAGTATTGAGGAGGTAAAGTTGTCAGTCATGGCGATTGATTATTCCGATTCATGGACAGGATCCATCGTTAAATACATCAAAAAATGAGAACTACTAGAAGATAGGATGGATGCAAGAAAGCTGAGGATCCGAGCAGCAAGGTATACTTTGATGGGTGACATCCTGTACAAAAGGGGATTCTCTTTGCCCTACCTCATGTGTTTATTGAGAGGGGAGGAAACCAGGGCTATGGAGGAAGTCCATGGGGGAATCTCTGGAGCACATCCCGGAGGCAGAACCCTCACACACAAGATAATCAAATTAGGCTGTTATTGGCCCACTATACAGAGTGATTGTATCGCCATAGTCAAAAGTTGTGATTCCTGCCAGAGATTTGCTAACATCTCTCATGCACTCCCTACTCAGATGAGCCCAATAAAGCGACCTTGGCCTTTCACACAATAAGGAATGGACTTCATTGGGCCTCTTCCCATGGGGACAAGACAAAGGCAGTATGCCATAATAGCTATCGATTACTTTACAAAATAGGTTGAAGCTAAGGCTTTATCCACCATCACTTCTCAGACGACCATCTCCTTCCTTTGGCAGAATATAATTTGAGGTTTGGTTTGCCTAGGGTGATAGTGGTCGATCTTGGAAAGCAATTCGACAGTTCATAGTTCAATGATTTTTGTGCCGAGAAGGCCATACACATGCACTATACATCTAAAGCCTATCCTAGGGCCAATGGACAAGCTTAAGTCACCAATCGTGAGATAAAGAAGGGAATCAAAAGAAGATTGAGGTCTATAAAGGGAGATTAGCCAAACGAGATGCATCATGTATTATGGTCTTTCCAGACATTACCTAGGTTGGCTACAAGCAAAACACCATACTCTCTAGCCTTTGGGGCAGAGGCTGTAGTACCCATTGAAGTGGAGCTGCTTAATTACAGGACTATTTTGCTTGATGAGACTGAAAATGGAGAAGAGATCAGGGCTGAGTTAGACCTAATTGAGGAAAATAGGAACAAGGCAGCATCAAAGGTCGCTATTTATCAATAGAGAATGGCGAAATATCATAATTCCAAGGTTCAACCTAGATCATTTCAGCCTGGTGACTTGGTCTGGAGGAAAATTGACCCCACAGGAAAGAAGGTAAAGAAACTCCAGCCCAACTTGGAAGGACCGTATCAAATACTCAGACACTCCAAGGTGGGGGCATATCGGCTTGGAATCTTAAGAGGGAAGGAGTTTCCAAATCCTTGGAATACAGAGAATTTAAAGAAATATTATAGGTAGAGCTAAAATTGATATTTACTAAAGCTAAGTTATTTTTCTTATGACATCCTGTTACGAGTAAGAGCCAGATTTGTTTTAAAACTATGGTAGCACAACTCTTTGTAATGTCAACTTATGATCACTGTCAAGATAATGGACCATGTTTACATCATATTTAAAGTTGAATGCAAACTTTGTCTGTTTCCTGTTCATTATATATTCATGAATGTGTAACTAAGTGCTACTGCATAGATGAGCTCAGCACCAATGTGCATCTCAGCCTCATGCTAAGGCACGACACCAATTGCTAAGGCAAATAGTGCTACGACACAAATGAGCTCAGCAACAAAGTGCAGCTCAGTCTCATGCTAAGGCACGACACCAATTGCTAAGGCAAATAGTGCTACGACACAAGTGAGCTCAGCATCAGAGTACAGCTCAGCTTCATGCTAAGGCATGAAACCAATAGCTAAGGTAAATCATGCTACGACACAAATGAGATCAGCATTAAGGTGTAGCTCAAACATCATGCTAAGGCATAACGTAAAACGCTAAGACAAATAGTGCTAATTCACAGCTGAATTCAGTACCAAGGTACAACTCAGTATCATGCCAAGGCATGTCGAAGAAAGCTAGGGCAATAAATGCTAAGGCACAACCCAACTATGCAATAAGGCATAGCTCAGCTAAAAGCTGAAGCCTGAGCTCAGAATTGTGCTCAAACATAACAGAGATTGTCAATGTAAACGGTGATAAAACATATCCCAACAAAATTTTCCAGAACGAAAAACCTTATGATATATCCCCAATGCATGATTAGGTGCTCTAAAATTCCAAAATATTACAAAAGCAAAAGAGAAACACAACAGGCTCGGTTGGTCTCGAGCATCACAAGTTCATCCTAAATCGTTCCCCAGAAAGAAAAGGGGAACCCGGAATCAGCCTCTGTGGTGACTGAAAGTCCGGAGGGTGCCGCGGGTCCTTCGGATGATGGCCGGATGACTGGAGGTGAGAGCTTCGGCTACGTGCTCGGTCACCTATAAGAAAAGGGGGGATCACGTGCTTGGCTCCTGTAACCACAAAGGTTAGTGCCCACCGGTCGGCAGCGACCGAGAGGGGCCTCCGATGGCTACGTCAGCGACGGTTGGAGGAAGGTAATCGTATATTGAAAGAGAGTCGGAGAGATACCAGATGTCCAGCCCCTGAATAGTGTTTTGATAGGGTATTTATAGGAGTCCTGACTTGGTGCCAAAGATGAAAGCGTGTGATGCACACGGGCGGGAGGCCGGGTGCTGACGTTAGCCCTATAGTGCTATTGGGCCGCTGAACCGACCCGAGCCACGTCAGCAGTTGTACAACCGACCCGAGTGCCACCTGCCGGAGGTCATTGTTCCCTGTTGCTGCCGATGGTGGACCCCTCCGGTATAGGATCGACCGTCGGTGGAAGTTGTTCCTTCTCCCAGTGAGGAGTGGAGACGCTGGGCTTCCTTGACGTCCGGTTGAGTATGCCGAAGGTTGAAGGAGACCGCATGGCCGGCCCGGCCTGGTCCCTTCGGGTGTCCAATGAGACTGCTTACGATGATGAACATATGATGATCCGCCGGATCTGTCCAACAACAGTATGAGTGGAGGTCCGTGAGGCCGACGGCCTTGGATTGCTCCGGGAAAGATGGATTGGATCCGGATTGATGGGCTGACCCGGACAGTTGGGATCTGGCCCAAGATAGGTATGGTCCGGCTACCACAGCCTCAATTACGAATGTTGCTATCTCCTCTGTTTGTGTCGAGGATGTAGGAATGATGGACTCCTGAGCACGTCCATCAATGGCGTTAGGGGCTGAGAGTTCCCTAAAAGTGGAATCAGGGCCACACGAATTGACCTCAGCATCTACATTATCATTTCCTTCTTCAACGATAGCAGAGTCTTCCATGATTATTTCCAATTGTTGGGTACTAAAATCCAAATCATGATACTTGCTGATGCACTAACGTCACATCTCTTCAAAACCATCAAAATAGCTTGATGTCACCTCGTCCATATGCTCCTGCAGCTTCTTGTTACGAATCTCCCAGAGTTGGCGAAGACATTCTTCAGCTTTGGACATGGAAGCAGAAGCTTTCTCATTCAGATCTTCCAATAGTGCCCTTTCAGCCACAACCTTGTCCAAATCCCCTGACAGGTGAGGATTGTGGGCTACCACGGCCTTTAGTTTTTCCTCTTTAGCTTTCAGTTTTTTCTCGATGATAATCTTCTCCTCCACCAATTGTTTGAGCTCCATCTCCTTCTTCTTCAAATTTAGGTCCACAGCATCCTTTTCGGATTGAGCTTGTCTGATTTGATATTGGAGGTCCTGATTCTTCTTGATCAGCCTCTCTTGCTGCTGCGAAAATTTGGTCATCTCTTGGACTATATAAAAACCCTTCGTGAAAACCTGGTGCAAAAACAGAAGAAGCACTTCGTAAGAATTGTTGCAAACATAAAAGTAAAAAACACATGGAAATCTTACCTTTCTCAATTCTATCAAAAACTCCTGTCATATGGTTCCAGGAGGTTGGTTGTCTAAATACTTCAAGTCAGCCCGAGATGCTATGCACTTGGCCTTGGTCAAGTCATGGTCATTATCGAATAACGCCATGGGTCCATCGTCTTCTACTCGAGATTGTTTTCCTTTGTCTTTGCTCCCCACAGAGGGCACCAACCTTTGCTTCTTGAGCTCAGTCTCTGATGACTGTGACAACTCAGTCCCACTTCTCTTCGTTCCATCCACCTCAAGAGGTGGAACTAGAGGTGGAACGACGCTTAGGGGAACAACGGGGGAAATAGTCCGAGGGGTCCCTTCTTTGGTCTTTTTCCTTTTATCAGTAGCCTGACCTGGTATCAAGTTCCCTTGTCCGGCTTTCAGTTTGGCCAGCGCCTCTTTGCTCAGTGTTGGGGCCATCTTTTTATCTGCTGCTTTTGTAATACTAAAAGCAAAGTAAGGGATTAACCAACATCAAGAACGATAAGAAATATGTGTGATACCTCTTTCTAGACCTAAGGCCTCACTTCAAACTTCTGGTCCCAAGAGATGCGCAACAAGGCTTTCAGAGGAAATGAGTTGGTCAAGCTCGTGAATATCGTGTGCCTCAACACGTGTGATGTCGTCTTTCTCCTCTAAGAATATGGTAGTCTTCTGCCTAGCTGAATCATAAAGGAAAAAGATGAATGTCAAGAAATACCCAAACAAGGGAAAAAGCGTACAATTTACTAAAGTGAATTATTTAATGCTCACACAAAGATGAGGGTACACCCATTTTCTCTGTACACGGGGAGTGAGCTCATCCTCCCAGCTCTGGAACTCATATCTAGAACCACTGATAAAGAAAAACTTGTCCTTCCATTCTTTGACCGAAGAAGGTAATTTGCCGACCACAACAAGAGAATGTGGCCTCTTGCTAAAGTACCACCACGCCTCGGTATGAGGAACCTCTTTGATCGAAAATAAGTTGCAAAATGTGGACACACTCAAATGCTTTTTGTCATCAGACGCAGCTAACCACAAAATAGCACAGCTGATGAGAAGCATGTATCCATTAGGGGCCAATTGCTCAGGGGCAAGGCCAAATCTCGAAATAACTTGTCTAATGATTTTAGGAAAGGGCAGACACAAGCTAGCTTATAGGGCATCCTAGTATATACAGATTTCATCAGAAAAAGTATCGCAAGCCCTCTCATCAGAACCAGGAACCATAAGTTGAATGGAGTCCGGAATTTGAAATCGCCGGCGTATGATAGCCAAAGCATTAGGATCCAAAGTGGAAGGATGGGTGATAACAGAACAGTTAAACTTTGGCCTGGGGTATGGCGGAACAAACGACTGTCCAAAAGTCTCGGTCGGTTCGCCTTCAAGGTTAGGACCCATTATCGCTAAAACCCTAGTACCCCGACCCATGAGGGGTACTTCCTCCTCCATGTTCTCACTAACATTTGTGGTGTGTCCTAAGTCAGACATGATTCCGAAAGAACAAATTCAGAGAGTGCAGAGGAGGAAGAAAGGATGTACCTGGGATGCAAGTGTGAGATGCTCGACTGATCCTAAGAAGGGGACTCTGATAAGTGCTTCCTCGTAAGAAGTGGGGAGAGACGTATACATTTCACATGGATAAGTGAGTCGACGGGCAATCCCCACCGTCCGAACATTCTTTTGATGGGTGGTTAAGAACTGGCCATGTGGCGGAGATGTGATGTTTTACATCACCTATTTAATGCTCACGAATATTCAAAAGTGATGGATTGAGTGTTTTTACCAAAATAGGCTTTCACCTATACTAGTAAAAACAGGAGAGTAGCTGATGTGTGGTGCCGAGCTGGTAGCTCCGCACCACAGACTAAACCTCAGGTCA
The DNA here is from genome assembly GCA_002855965.1 of Monotropa hypopitys. NCBI lineage: Eukaryota > Viridiplantae > Streptophyta > Magnoliopsida > Ericales > Ericaceae > Monotropa > Monotropa hypopitys. The sequence continues at coordinate 1,020 of NMUG010009585.1, read as the reverse complement.
GTCCTGAAGCCATCATTAGACTGACCTTACTACCAGGACCTCGGCTCAGAACTGGAATTGATGGAAGATTTCAGTAACCAGGATAATTGCAACGGGCGCATGTCTCTAGGTATTAATTAACTCTTTCCCGCGTATTCTTTATTTGAAACCAGGATCTCACAAGATATAATACCAGAATGGCGCAATGTACACCTATAATTGTGGGAGCGAGTTGAACAGTTAAGAAAATGTTGCAGAAAGCTACGGGGACTTTCCTAAAATATAGGAGAGGTATATAACTTCCCAAAAAGGCGATCATAAAGGTACGAGAATACTTCTACTATTAATTTTCTCTCTTGGGTCTTTTTTTCTTTTACTAGAAACAAAAGTTAACTTAAGCACAGGGGCGGATCCAGAAAATTGTTTGAGGGGGTGCTAAATTATAAAACTTTGTGTTGAGAGAGGGCTAAATTGTAAAAATTTTAAACTTATATGGTAAAATAAGAAGACTAAATTATAAAAATTTAAAAAAATAAAATAAATATGTAATTTTTGGAAAATGAGGGGGGGCACTTGCCCCCTGTGGGCATGCATTGCCTCTGCCCCTGCTTAAGCATCAGAGTATTTTTGGGTAGACACCACTGTTGGAAAAAAATTGGTTTTTTACCAAATTTTTATGGAATTGATAAATATTTATGTGTTAAATATGTTATCTTTTTAAATGATTATTTGTGGGAATTAATAGTCCTATGTGAGGGCTTTAATACAAAAAAAGAATCATTAAATTCCATTAAGTATTGAATGAGAAATTGACTTTTAAAGTTGGGTGTTTTCAATGGTGGGTGAGTATTAAAATACTCAATCCCACATTGGAATTTGAAGAGTTGGTGTTTGGGTATATTAAATGTTGTGTGAGACTAAGGTTCACAACAAGTCTAAGGAGAGAGTAAGATGATGTACACATCATAAATTTTCCCACACGCGCACACACGCGCGCGCGCGCCGCCGCCGCCCGCCCGGCCGTGCCCGTGCCCGTGCCCG
>NMUG010009584.1:0-11228 GCA_002855965.1 Monotropa hypopitys | reverse complement strand
GAACATAAACAAAAACATCAAATCTCTTGATTTAGATCACCGGCGAAATTTAGTAACCTTTGTGATTTGAATCGGGAAATGTTTTATGAGTTGGCCCCGACCGGATCATTTATCATTCCTTTGAGATTGCAAACTAAATAAAAAACAAGCAAAAACATCAAATCTCTCAATTTAGATCACTGGCGAAATATAGAAACCTTCGTGATTTGAATCGAGGAATAATTTGCGAATCGTCGCTTTGCCGGGTCATTCATTATTCCTTTGAGATTTCAAGAAAAAGAGAAAATAAACAAAACACGTCAAAGTTCCGTCCATTTACAGAAAATCACAAAAACAAATAAACTCACCCTTTTAGAAAAATTCTACTTCTCTTGGACGAGAAAATGTTTTTTGAATTAGGTTAATAAAGGTTGATTTGGAAAATGAAGTACCGAAAGGGCGATGTAGGGTGCCTAACACCTTCCCTACTCGTAACAGTAAATCCCCGAACCTGAAACTCTAGAATTTTGCAGACTAAACCTTTTCAAAAACCGGTGACTTGGCACACCATAACTCTATGCCAGGTGGCGACTCCGAAAAACAGATTAATAATAAAATGTATATTGCTTTGGCAATTGCAATTTGTTATTAATTTGACATTTTAAAGTAAAATAATCCAGCTGTCCTTTTCACAACATAAACCCGTCGCATTCAAGCCAACGAAAGAAAATATAGTACGGGAATTCCCCCTTTGCACGCAACCTCCCTCGCGCTCGTCGTCGTGGGAAGAAGGTTGGGGAAGACCGGAAAATTTTCGGGACGCGACACTTCGTAAAATGGCCGACACTTATCTGAGGACCGACTTATGAATCGGTTGAGAGTTGCCGCCATACCGGCCAGCTTCTGGACTTCTTTCAAAGTCCTTGGATCTTCCAAATGTTGGATGGCTGATATCTGCAGTGGGTCAGCCTCAATGCCCCGGTGTGTAACCAAATATCCGAGGAATTTTCCAGAGCTAATGCCAAAGGCACACTTTGAAGCGTTGAGACGTAGATGATGCTTCTTGAGGATGTCAAATATGTGCTGAAGGTCACTCGGGTGGTGATTCTCGGCCTTGCTCTTAACCACCAGGTCATCAATATAAGCTTCCACCGTATCTCCCAGCTCGGCACTGAACATTTTTGTTATCATCCGTTGGTAAGTCGCCCCGGCATTCATGAGACCGAACGGCATTACCCGGTAGCAGAATAGTCCTCGAGGGGAGATGAAGGTTGTCTTGTCCTGATCCGGACCGAACATGGCTATCTGGTGGTAGCCCCGGTAGGCATCCATGAAACTCATTCTGGGATGCCCTGTCGTCGAGTCCACCAATTGATCGATCCTCGGCACAGGGAAACTATCTTTTGGGCAAGCATCGTTGAGGTTTGTGTAGTCGACACAGACCCTCCACTTGCCGCTCTTCTTCTTAATGACCACCGTATTTGCCAGCCAAGTGGGATAGTGAACCTCCCTAATGGCTTCTGCCTCTTTCAGGCAGTCAACCTCTTCAATGACGGCGTTGGTATGAGATACGGCCGATCGTCTGGGCTTCTGAACCACCGGCTTGTGATCTGGCTGTACGTTGAGGTGATGGCTAATGAAGGAGGGATCAATGCCCGACATCTCATATGGTGTCCAGGCGAATACCTCCAGGTTCTTCTTGAGAAGTTCCACCATCTCAGTCTGCTCAGCATCGGCCAGCGATGAACCGATAAGAAAAAAGCGTTCAGGATCATCGATGCTCAGAGGTACGGTCACAAGATCCTCCACTGATTTGTCGGAAGCACTTGTACCGACGTCCTCAAGCATCGGCTGGTCGGGAACCTCCACCCAATGAATTTGTTCATGGGTTACCTTTCCTTTGACGGTGGCGATGTAACATTGCTTGGCTGTCGTTTGATCTCCTTGGAGCTCCTCCACTCCCTTGTTGCCGATGTACTTGATGACTTGGTGATAGGTTAAGGCTACCCCTTTGATGCTGTGGACCCAAGTTCGGCCCAAAATGGCATTGTAGGGAGATGGGACATCTACCACTACGAATTCTATGTTGATGGTGACCGAGCTGACCAATACCGGGAGGACCAGCTTGCCAAGAAGCCAGACAGATGCTGCATTAAATCCGACGAGAGGTACGTTGGTTGGCTCCAGGTCTGTTTCTTTAAATCCTAGCTTCTTGAAGAGGGGGTAATACATCACGTCGGCAGAGCTGCCGAGATCCACCAGGATCCTCCGAACATTGCATGGACCGATGCGGAGGGTCACAACCAAAGCGTCGTCGTGGGGGTGTTGCATCCTGTCAGAATCGCTGTGGGAGAAGGAGATTGAATATTTGGAGGTTGTTCTGGGCTTCTTCGGCCCAGATTGGACGGTCATAACTTCCGCTGCGACCGTATGCTTTAGTTCGGCATGCAGCCTATCCTCTCGGCTGAAATCCACCATACCATGGATCACATTGATGGTTCTGATTTCTTCCTTTGGCTCATCCTTCTCTGCTTCGGCTGCCGTCTTGGTGTTGTCGATGTATTCCTTCAAATGGCCAGCAGTTACCATTTCCTCCAAGAAGTCTTTGAACGCTCGGCAGCTGCCTGTCAAATGTCCCTTTTCTCTGTGGTAGGAGCATCTGAACCTATCGTTGTGCTTCCTGGGGACTCCCATCCTACGCTCCGGCCATCGAAACCACAGCTGTTGATACGCAATTTTGACCCCATCCCAGAAGTCAACAAAATGGTCAAATTAGCCTCCGAACAAATCCAGACGCAATTCCGGAATGTTAGGACTTCCCGCAAACAGTGCCGACAGTAGCCAGCAACAATGCAGCAGTGAGCAAACACCGATAAAATGTTGAGGAACATTTATCCGAAGTCAGAATTTCAATTCGACCAGAGGAGAAAAACGAACAGTAACCGAACGGCCGACAAAAACCCTCTTTACATGCTTCTTGCTCCAGAATCAGCAGAATTTCACACGAGCATCCGAAATCATGTTTAGGAATGGAAAGTCGACGGCAATTTCGTTACCGAGAAGTCTACGTAAAAATTAAATCCATCCGAGCAAAATCCAATATTCAGTCAAGCATAAACGCCGTCCCGTCTATTTTTCACTGCGACGACGAGCCGACGTCAAAATTGAGCAAACATAATTTTCATGAGCAGCATTTGAAGAGGCAGACATTTACTGATACTTGTAATCGATGGATAAAAAGAAGTTCAAGGCGCAGGCCCGCGGCATCCTCTTCAGGTCAGAGCAGAAAGGCCGGTTTCCAAAGAATTTCAGAAAAGTGTCCGGAATAATTCCGTGATAATTTCTAAATTTATGATTTAATTCAAGCATCACGAATATCTACTTCAAAATTTCAGAGACGGAGCCGAGCATAGAGCCGAGCAGGCACATATCAAATGTCCGGATCAATTTCTGGACCCGAGAAGACTTTAGAAATTCTTTTTCATTTTAATTTTATTACATTTTAGATTTTTGGCGGATTTTGTAATGATATTACCACTCCAACACTCAAGCCAAGACATCAAATCACCTTTCCTACACACTTCCCAATAAAAAACAAAAATCCTAACATGTCACATCTATAGATGTGACATGCCCATTTCTATAAAAAAAACCTCTCCCCCTCTTGGGAGAGGACCCTTAGCCATTTGAGTTCAAAATACTCTCCACAGAGCAAATACTGCCCGGACAGAAACTCTCCAAGTTTAAAAACCCTTACCAAAAATCCTCCCAAAAATCCCTATCATCACTTCTAAGCCCCACAACCTTCTTTTCCTCAAGAACAACTCTTGTTCTTGAGTTAAACCTTCTTCCCCAAGCCAAATTCCAGCAACCAAAAATCTTAGCCACCAAATTCTAACCTCCAAAAACCTTCAAACCTCTACCCGAAAATTCCGAAAACAACCAAACGCAGCTGAACCTCTACTGAAAATTCTATAAACGTCTTTATTTTCTCCTTTTTATTTGAGTCATTTCTCGGTATAGATATTCCATTCTATAGTCTAGTATTAATATCGACTTTGGTCCCGATACTATACTTTATTATAGTTTGCAGAATTTAGCGTTAGAAATTCGGACTCCCGGAAATTGTAATTATAACAAGGTAATGATATAAAGAAAATATTTTTGGTATCTTCTTTTTTTCATTTTTTCTTTTCTTCTTCTTTTGACCGCTACGATGTAAACATCAAAGCAAAGAAGATTCGGTTTCATAGTATATCCCGATTATCGGTACTTGTACGGCTATGCCTACTCCGATATCTCCGGTGAGAAAACTATCGAAAACATTTTTTATCTATATATATAAACATCTATAATAAAGAAGACGACCATTTGCGTCATTCTCCTCGTTAGAATTTGACGCATGCTAGGCTACCCCTGATTCGACGTCACGTACGAGAAGAACGTAAATACCTTTTCGCCTTAAAAATGCAAAAACACGTTGTTGGCTTCTTTTCCATTTTTCCCTTTTATTCAAAGAAATGATCTTCAAAGATCTCGATTAAATGATATCTCGGCCTCGTGTATGGCTATGCCTACCGGCTGTTCGGTCAAATAATTAGAGATCTTGGAACATTTATTTCCTTGAATAGATCCGAAATTTAACTTACAAAAATCGACTTGTGAATTTTTGGCTTACAATCGCAACATGTCATTAAAAGCCAATCTTTCATTTCTTGAAGTTTGTAAAGGAGGAAAACAAAAGCCCGTCTTGTTCATTTCTATTTTTCATTTCTAAATCCGACTCTGTCGGTATATTGTATATCAGTCGTCCGATTTGAAAATATTCCGACACGACTTATATATAATATTCTATCCCATTATACTTGCTTATAAATACATATACATATATATTTAGATCATTTTTCTCCTTCTCCTTATTAACATTCCACCCTCTTTCAATTTGTAAAAAGAAAAGGAAAAACACTTATAGAAAGCATAAGAAAAAAATAACGAAGTCTCTCGATTCGTGTCGTTCAGTGAAAACTTGCAGTAGCTGACCGATTTGGATCAAAAAGAGTGTCTTATGGATCGGTACACACCGGGCCATTCGACATCTTTTGAGATTTCCGAAAATCCAAGAAAATCAATTCCCTCGTTGTAACATAAAGAAAATATCATTCCAAAATTAAATTCCTTGATTCGTATCGTTCAGTGAAATCTTGCAGTAGCTGATCGATTTGGATCGAAAGAATAGCTTATGAATCGGGTCATACCAGCTCATTTGACATTCTTTTGGAATTTCCAAAAATAAGAACAATCTCTTTTCTCAAATAAAATAAAATACTTTAAATCAAAAATTCAATTCCTTGATTCGTGTCGTTCAGTGAAATCTTGCAGTAGCTGACCGACTTGGATCGAAAGAATATCTCGAGAATCGGTTCATACCGGATCGCCTGATATTCTTCTGGAATTCCCAAAAAATCAATAACAGAAACATTTTTTATATAAATGATGTCAAACCTCTGTCCGACTCAAAAATACAAAAACATTTAAAATTTAATTTATTCTCTTTTCATAAAATAATTTGACACCCGGGTAGGGATTGTTTTATCAATGACTTTCCCACTTCTTAAAGTGGTGATTGCCTTGATTTGCTCTTAATTCATTTCCTCCCCGAATGTACTTGCAATAGAATGTTGCCCCTTGGGATTTGCTAGGGGTTGAGCAGGAAATTTTCCTTTTTCTTGTTGGAGGAGACCAATTGTTGCACTCATTTTCGTGATTTGTTATTGCAAGTCAGTGATCATTTGATTTGTTGCATGTTGTTGTTGAGTGGTTTGCATAAATTGCATCATGGTCTCCTCAAAGTTTTATTTGTTGGGTGGTTGGTACAAGGGCGCTTGATGTTGATTTTGATTGAAATTTCAGTTTTGCGGCCCTTGTTGATGGAATTGGTTGGGTGGATGAGTTGGTCCATTATTATCGTTCCTCCAACGAAGGTTAGGATGATTTCTTCAATTCGGATTGTAACCTTCGTTGTTGATGTTGTTGAATGATTGCTGGAGTTGATTTTGAGATTGTTGTTGGTTAACATAGTTAACCCCGGATTGATCATTCAACATTCCCTTGAGAGTAGGGATGGATGGGCATTGGTGAGTGACGTGGTCTTCATTTTCACAAATGGCACATGGCTCCCCCTTGGGTTGAGCCATGGAAATCTCATTCACTTTTTTCAGCTCTAGGCCTTCCACCTTTCGTGTGAGGTGAGTGAGCCTAGCTTGTAGGTCATCGGGAGCTTGCAAAGTGTATTTTCCCCCGGAAGATGGGGTTGAACTATTTACTCCCTTTGTCCTATCATTAGGATCCGTGTTATCCCATGTTTGTGATGTTTCGACCAAGTGGTCGAAATAATTCATAGCATCATCGGGATTTTTATCCAAAAAGTCTCCTTGACACATCATCTCAATGAATTGACATGTCTTTGGAGAACTTCCCTCATGAAAGAAGCTCACTAATTGACAATCCGAGAAACCATGATGTGGGACTGAATTCAAGAGGTCCTTGAATCGTTCCCAACTTTGGTAGAAAGGTTCATGCGGTTTTTCGGAAAATTTTTGGATTTGCTTCTTTAATGAGATGGTTTTGTGCATAGGGAAGAATTTGGTGAAAAATGCCTTTGTTAGCTCATTCCAAGAATTAATAGACCTAGGCCGCAACCCGTTGTACCAAGTTGTTGCCCGGTCTTTCAAGGTAAATGAAAAGAGCTTCATGAATGCAAAATCTTCCCATTGGTTCCTCTCAAGCATATTACGTACTATCTCTTCGAATTCCTTTATGTGAAGATAAGGGCTTTCGTGATCAAGCCCGTGAAAGTGAGGAAGACAAGGGAGCATGGCGGGTCTCACAACAAAATCTCGTGCTTGCACGGGCAAGACGAGACATGAAGGTTCACTAACTCTTGGAGGATTCAACCTCTCCTTTAACGTCATCACTTGAGGCTCTAGGTCCTCATGAACTCCTTCGTACCCATGATGCCCGTATTGATTGAATTGCATCGGATTTTGAGCAGTCATGGGGTTAAAGTTGTTGTTGTTTGTATTCAACGGATTTATGGGATTTTGAGTGGTTGTGTGATTCGGTTGATTATGTGGAGTGGTATGAGTGGTATGAGTAGTAGGTGTAAGGGCATGGTTCATTCCGTCTTGTGGGAGATCCATTTGATTTTGAGGGAGAGATCCCGGATGTGTATCACGTGTGTTGTTCACTCTCACCAATCTATTTTCAGAATTCCTTGCCCACATGAACAAGAATGAACGATGTTTAGCACAAGAGAACTAATAAAATCGTACTAAGTGCAAATCCCCGGCAATGGCACCAAAAATGCTTAACCGTAACAAATGATCTTTCCCAAGCGTAGGAAATACAAGTGTCGCATGTAGCAAGATATCGATAAATACCGAGTCGAATCCACAGGGAATGGATTAGTGCAATATTTATAAGTCTTCTTGTGTGAAGGTAAGGGAAAATGAAGAAAAACAATTAATATTGGTGATGTGTTTTGAGTCTAAGACTAGGATTTAGGTTGTGAACAATGTATGTAAATGGTTGGATTCTTAGGCTTCAATCCTAATCCTTCCATAGATACAAATTCCTCTTCTCATTAGATTTCTCAACTTAATCCAAGAGCTAGGGTTTGGAACTCTAAGTAATTCCAATAGTGCAATGAATATATCACTCCTAAGCATTAGATGTGCCAAGTATGACTTGTCTACATCTAATCAAAACAATGAATACATTCATCCATTCTTGAATATTGAAGATTCACAAAACCCTAATTCTTGGTCAAGTAAGAATGACATACATGCATGGAGAAACTTGTATCTATAGTTAGATTAGGGTCTATAACCTTCAAATCCAACCTTAAGAATCTAGCTAATCATAACAACAAATAGATCTAGAACAACAAGTAAAATGAACATCATCATTGCAAGAAACTTGAATCGAAGAGATTGCCAATATAAAATGTAAGTACTTACCTATTGAAGAACAAGAATCATACAAACATGTAAGAAATTTGGAAGAAAATCTTCTATATCAACTAGGAATCCATCCTTCAACCTTGAGTCTTCATCTACAATCTCTCTATCTCTCTCTAAAATGCTCTCTAGAAACCTAATTGTAAGAATAGTAAGAATGAGGTCCTTTGGGAGGAAGCCAAAGCTTCCTTATATACTAGGGCATCCAAAATATTACAAAAATGCCATTTAAAGTCGGTTATGAACTCAAATTCCCGCTCAAATACAATTTAGATCGAATTCTGTCAGACAATTCTGCTCATACCCGGTACCGCGACCGGTTGGAAAAGTGCCCCAACCGGTTGAGAAGTACATACATCGCTAGTACCTCTGAATCGCCCAGAACATGAACCGGTTGGAGAGGGGACCTCAACCGGTTGGGAGGTCCTCTGATCATCTTCTCAACTTCTTGCTTCCACTTCAAACCGGTTGGGATAACCATGGGGAACCGGTTGGGACATGTTCTGACCAATCTTCATTTTATGCCTCAAACTTGGACCGGTTGGTACAACAATCTGAGAATCGGTTGGAAACAACCTCCAATCGGTTGGGAATGAGCCTCCAACCGGTTGGGAGGTGTTCTGATGGAATTGTCTCTACAAGCATAATGGTGACATCCAAGACCAATGGCAACCGGTTGGGAATGAGACTCCAACTGGTTGGAGAGTGTTCTGCTCGTTTTTTGACTTAAACTCTTCAACTTGGATTATTTGCTCCATTTGTCTTGGGATTCTTTTGGTAGAATTTTCATCATTTGGGAATCTCAATGCTTGGCATCCTTGTCTTTCTTGCCTTAGCATCCCTTTGCAATTCCTATGAAAATCCAACTACAAAACAAAGCTTGCAAAAACATAAGAAATTGACCATTTATTCACGAACAACTAACTAACACTACTTATTCAAATTCTTATTGAAAATAGAATAAAACTAACATGATTCATGCTAAAGACTATAAGATTAGGGACTATAACTGGTACAATTAAGTACCAATCAGGTATTCAAACTGAAAGATCTGATACCAAGTTGTCACACACTGGATTTTCAAACCATTTTTTTAAATACAGTTTAAATAATAAGCAGGGTATACAACTACTTGCCATCCAGATACAGTCAGTTGAGTTTCTCATTACATCACAGTACAGTACAAAGTAGAAGTGCAACAAGTAGAGATTGTAAGAGAAGTACAAGAGCAAGCCTCCTATAACTACTACTATGAACAGAAAGAGCAACAGGTACAGAGTAAAGAAACTACACCTAAAAGTACTAAAAATGAAGTATAACATAAAGAAAAGTACAACTGCAACAATGTATCTGCACTACCCTATACAAGGGAAGCCACTGAAACTGAGACAGGTTACTATAGGGTACAAGGGAAGACATTGAAAATCTGGGCCATTATAATTGGTATCAGAGCTTCCGGTTCGAATACCTTGGAACCATGGGGAGACACTTAGTCTCATTGGGTTCTTCATACATATTCCATGAACCTTTGTTGCTCGTGCACATTGTGCACTTCCTTGTATCGTATTATTGGGAATTGTTCTCCTTTTATGGATGCTGACTCCTTCCGGTCCTTTGGAAGTTGAGCGTTATTCTTGTGTGGCAAGATAGTTTCTTTACAGTAGTTGTATGTCCTTCTTCCTTCATTCCTTGTATTTTGATACACCTTCAGCCACTCATGTCTAGTCTTAGTCTCCTCTATGTTATTAGAGTGGAGTTCATGGTTAGTGGTGGAATGGAAGTCCCTAGAGGTATTTGGGATTCCTATTGTGGTTGTTCCTTGCCCTTGTGTTAGGAGGTGGAACCTTGGCCTTGGTGGCATGTTGTGTCAGGTCCTTTGTGATCTTGGTCTTGGTTTTATGTTGAGCACACCCATCTAAATCCTTCTAGTCTTGGGAGATTGATTGTTTTTCTCATTTTGGAGTATCGGTTCGATTGTAGTTATGAGAAAGTTGGGCATGTCTACCTATTCGAGTTGAGTTTTCCCTTAATCTTATAGAAAATCTTGAGATGTTGCCAAGATTTTAGGATATTTCTCTTTAAAGGGTATGACCCGTTGGTGATAATCATTTATAAGATCGATTTAGTTTGGATAGCCATAGGTCTAAGTCGATGTTTTGGTGTTGCATCGTGTTAGTCATTGGCTTAAGGTGCAATTCTCAGTGCATTTGCTCTCGTTTAATGCTCCATCTTGTGGTAGGAGTGGTCAAGTTGACCATTTGGAGTCATATATCTGATGGTTATATGTTGGCCTTAAACCTATTGTTTATTTGGAGTCTAATTGATTAATGAATTTGCGTGCATATGCCATGATTCTCTTCGTAGTTCTCCTCGTTTGATGATCTTATAAAGTACCTTTTTTGCGCATCAACTCTTAAAAGTACCAATGTATGGTGAAGTGCGATCACATCAGCAAGAAAAAATAGCCTGAAGGTCCCTATACGGTGTGGGCCATCTTCCTATACTACTCCTCTAGATGGCACATCTTAGGACGAGCTTGAAACCCCCTTGGGTGACCATTACTTTCCAAGTTTCTTCTGTGTGAAGTTGAGGTTGTAGTTTGAGTAGTTGGCCTTGGATGATGTGACTGTCCCCCAATCTATTTCCAAGATCCAAATCTTATTCTGTCTTGCACTCGAGTTGATTACATCAGAGGATTATAAGTGTAAAAGATTGAATTCAGTTTGTTTCTTTCTATTCGACCATTTGTTGTGGGGTAGTAGAATTATGACCCATTGATCCTCTTATTGACATTTCTTGGGAATGAATTGAAATCCTTCTCGTACTTGTTGCTTGTTGTACATTCTCCTCGATCCATTGAAGAAATTGTCGCACCCTTGGTTTGAATGCTAGTAGTTTCATTTTGTTGTGAAGCTTTAGAGGAATAAGAATTTTCCTTTCTCTTCCATATTGCTTTGGCGTGGAATGTTGTAATAATTCTTGGTAAGAAGTTTGTGGACCAAAGATATGTATGCCTGATTGAGCGTGGCAAATCCCTCGTGATGTTCCTATAATTTCCCTTTGTTTAAACTCACTCTTTCATATGGAGTTGTTCTTTTAATTTTGTTTCATCTAAACTATATTGTGAATTGTAGATTCACACTTGTAATTCATTGTTGGACTTCCATTTGTAGTTGAGGGATATCTTGTGTTTCACCCCATTCCACATTCCTAGAAGAGTTGTTTCTTGGG
>NMUG010009583.1:0-11227 GCA_002855965.1 Monotropa hypopitys | reverse complement strand
CGAGACGTCTCTAACACTTATCGGATATTAAGACCACACTCAATGGGATTCCTAAGCGACATACCTACATATAAAATATCAAACGGATATAATTTGCATTAAAGAAATTTTTGGAGTGTTACAGATAATGCACCTCCCGTTATTCCAGTTCCTGAGGGACTAGTAGCTCTTAGTCAGTTTGCACGAGAGCTTATGGCTGCCATGGTCAAAGCCAGCCGAGGGTTTGCAGCACCCAGGGAGAACGCGGGAAATCGCACGATCGAGGCACTTAGGGAATTCAGGCATATGGATCCTCCAAAGTTCAATGGAGAGGGTGATCCACTTGAGGCTGATCATTGGTTGTTCGAGGTCCGGAAGGTGTTGGACACCTTAGATATCATGGAGGACAAGCTAAGAGTTTCTTTCGCCACCTACTAGCTGACGAGCGAGGCCAGTCAGTGGTGGAGTTCTGTACTTGAGATGAGGTGCGCTAGTCTACTTGCCAGTGGAGATGCTAATCCACAGGCCATTCTGGATCCTATCCGTTCGTTGACTTGGGCAGACTTTCAGACAGATTTTAAAAGCCAGTACTTCCCCGAGAGCTATCGGGAGAATTTGCAGGAGTAGTTCGAGAGGCTTGAGCAGGGCACCATGACTGTGTCCCAGTATGCTCTGCGATTCCAGGCGCTATCACGTTTTGCTATGGACTTGGTTAGTTCCGAGGAGCGGAAGTGCAAGAGGTTTGAGAAGGGTCTTCACCCTTCAGTTCAGTGACTTGTGATGAGTTAGCACATTCAAGTTTTTGACGATATAGTTGATTGTGCAAGGGCTATTGAGTCCAGGAGGGACCAGCAGAAAGAGGTGAAGGTGTGGGAACCACGCAGATAGGTTTCCAATTCTAGTTCTTCTTCTTCGGGCAGCTTCGGGAGGAAGCAGTAGCGAGAGCAGTCCCATTTTTCGAGAGGCCAACGGTCATAGGCCAGCTCAGGATCTGTTCTGGCTCCAGTTGTTTGTCACCGATGTCATCAGTCAGGGCACATCCGTGCCGATTGCAGAGTTCCAGCGTGCCATGAGTGTGGCCAGTTAGGCCACATGGTCAGGGATTGCCCGGGGAAGGGCAGTGGTCGTGGTGATGTGAGATCATCCCACCAGTAGCAGCAGATGAGTGGACAGCAGCGTCCACAGCAGTCCGGGCCTGCAGCTTCAGTCCAGGCATCTCGTACCGGAGGAGTGTTGACTCCAGCTAGACCTACTCAGCAGTTCCAACCGAGAGGTGGGTACCAGCAGGGTCCGACGACCCATGGCAGAGCCTTTGCTATCAAGGCAGTTTCTACACCATCTTCCTCTCACCAGTAGCCAGAGTCATCTGTGGTTCGGGGTATGTTTCTTGTGTATAATTCTTGGGCCAGTGTGCTTTTTGATTCCGGTGCATCGCACTCTTTTCTTATTGCATCTTTCGTACGTGCTTTGGAGCTTGATATGGATATTTTTGATCTGCCACTATGTGTTGATACTTCTGTTGGAGGTTGTGTCTGTTTGGACAGAGTTTGTAGAAACTGCGAGTTGACTTTAGAGGACCACCATTTTACTTTTGACTTTATTGTTTTGGGCATGTCCGGTTTGATCTTATTCTGGGGATGGATTGGTTATCTACCTTCCATGCCAACATCGATTGTCATCGATGCCGAGTGCGGGTATTCTCTCCTGAGGGAGTCTATTTTTATGTATATGGAGACAGGAAGGAGTCTGTTGATTCTTGTTTGTACGATCCGAGGGAGCGTGATTCAGTTAGCTGCATGCTTGCCAGCCTCAGCCTTGATGATGATTCTTCCCAGCGTGGGGAGTTACCGCTAGTTGTTTGCGAGTTCCCGGATGTCTTTCCAGCGGAGTTACCTGGTTTGCCACCTAGGCAGGAGGTGGAATTTTCTATTGACTTGTTGCCTGGTATGTCTCCGATTTCTATGCCACCTTATCGATTTGTGCTGGCAGAGGTGCGGGAGTTGAAGTTCCAGTTACAAGAGTTGTACGAGTTGGGTTTTATTCGGCCTAGTTTATCACCTTGGGGTGCGCCAACTTTATTTTCAAAGAAGAAAGATGGTTCGTTGCGGTTATGCATTGACTACCGAAAGTTGAATCGGGTGACAGTAAAGAACAAATATCCTATACCAAGGATCGATGATTTATTTGACCAGTTGCATGGTTTTACATATTTCTCGAAGATTGATCTACGTTCCGGTTACCACCAGTTGGTAGTATGAGTGGAGGACATTTCTAAGATGGCGTTTCGCACTCAATATGGTCATTATGAGTTCGTGGTCATGCCATTCAGCTTGATGAATGCTCCAGCTACGTTCATGGATCTCATAAATCGTATCTTTCGCATCCATCTTGATCAGTTTGTTGTGGTCTTTGTTGATGACCTTCTTATCTATTCGGCTTCAGAGGAGGAGCATCAGACTCATCTCCGAGTTATGCTAGAGTTGTTGCGGGAACATCATCTTTATGCCAAACTTAGCAAGTGTGAGTTTTGGCTCCTTGAGGTAAAGTTTATTGGTCACGTTGTTTCGCAAGGTGGAGTTTCTGTTGACCCGAGCAAGATCGACGCAGTTTCTTTATTGCCGCATCCCCAGAGTGTTTTTGATGTTCGCAGCTTTCTTGGACTTGCAGGTTATTATCGGCGATTTGTTCTAGATTTCTCTCGATTGGCGGCACCTATGACTCGTTTGACCCGGAAGGGTGTTCCGTTTTCTTGGGATGATGATTGCGAGAGGGCCTTCAAAGAGTTAAAGCGACGAATGACTTCAATACATATTCTTATTATTCCCGAGCGAGGAGTTGGTTATTCGGTCTACTATGATGCTTCACATGATGGCTTGGGGTGTGTGTTGATACAAGGAGGCAAAGTTGTTGCTTACGGTTCACGGTAGTTGAAGACTCACAAGCGAAATTATCCGACTCACGATTTAGAGTTAGTAGCTATTGTTTTTGCCTTGAAGATGTGGCGAAATTATTTGTATGGCGAGAGATTTGAGGTATTTTCTGATCACAAGAGCTTGAAGTATTTGTTTATGCAGAAAAAGCTCAATTTGTGGCAGAGGCGTTGGATGGAACATTTAGAAGATTATGATTTCGAGTTGCACTACCATCCCGGTAAGGAAAACATTATTGCGGACGCTTTGATTAGGAAGTCTTCTTACTTGGTGAGCTTGACAGTTCTTGATTGGAGATCGATGGAAGATTTGGGTCCATTTGTTCTACATGCAGAGGAGATCGGAAAGCAGGCTACGTTGTGCAATCTCTCTATTCATTCAGAGCTTTCTCGTTGGGTGACCGAGGTTCAGGATGACAATTCGGAGGCGACGGAGTTGCGTGCCAAGTTTCTTAGCGGTGATGCTCGACAAGGTTGGATGATTCATGCAGATTCTAGTTTGCGTTATCTTGGTCGATTGTTCGTTCCTGATTCTTGCCGAGGAGGTATATTGCACGAGTTTCACCATTCACCATTGGCGGTTCATCCTGGAGGTACGAAAATGTATCATGATCTTTGATGATAGTCTTGGTGGCCAGGGATGAAGAAGGACGTGGCAGTATTTGTTTCCAGGTGCCTTACTTGCAAGCAAGTAAAGGCCGAGCATCAACGACCAGCAGGTTTACTTCAGCCATTGCCGATCGCAGAATGGAAGTGGGAGCATGTGACGATGGATTTCACTTCAGGCTTTCTGAGGTTACCTAGTGGGCAGGATGCTATATGGATTATCATTGACCGACTGACGAAGACGACGCATTTTCTTCCTATTCGTGTTGCTCAGTCCGTGGATTCCTTGAGTCGATTGTACATTAGAGAGATTATTCGACTTCACGGTGTGCCATCATCTATCGTATCTGATCGAGATCCCCGGTTTACTTCTCGTTTTTGGCAGAGTTTGCAGGCTTCACTTGGGTCGAAGCTTATGTTCAGCACAACTTTTCACCCTCAGACCGACGGGCAGTCCGAGCATACTATATAGATTCTGGAGGACATGTTACGTACGTGTGTGTTACACTTCCAGGGAAGTTGGGTTGATCACCTCCCATTGATCGAGTTTGCGTACAACAATAGTTTCCATTCGAGTATAGGGATGGCACCTTTTGAGGCCTTGTACGGTAGGCCATGTTGCTCACCTGTTTGTTGGCTTGACGTTGGGGAATCCTCTATCATTGGACCCAAGATGACACAATAGATTACAGAGCAGATCAAGACCATTCGTCAGAGATTGCTTATGGCCCAGAGTCGCTACAAAAGTTATGCGGATCGACGTCGTACTCCTTTGTCTTTCGAGGTCGGTGATCACGTTTTCTTAAAGGTTTCACCTCACCGCGGTATTTCACGATTCGGGAAGAAGGGAAAGTTGACTCCACGCTACATTAGGCCATTCGACATTATAGAGAAGATTGGGGAAGTTCCCTATAGACTCGCTTTACCATCGAACATTTTTAATGTTTATGATGTATTCTATGTCTCCATGTTGCGCAAGTATGAGCCGAATCCATCGCATATCATAGATTGGTCGAACGTTGAGTTAAAAGCCAATATATCTTACGAAGAAAGGCCGATATGTATCCTTGATTCAAGGGAGCAAGTGTTGCGGGGTAAAACCATTCCGTTGTTGAAAGTCTTGTAGAGTAACCACGGTGTCGAGGAAGCCACTTGGGAGCGAGAGGATGAAATTCGCGCAAAGTTTCTGGATTTATTTTGATTGTTTGTATCGATTAGTGCTTGTTTTGCATTTTGTATTCCCATCGTAGTAAATCTCGGGGATGAAATTCATTTAAGGTGGTTGAGATGTAACGACTTGAATTTCTATAATATTTTCCGGATTTAAAATCGTGTCTTAGATCGGTTCTCATGTACTAAACTCCTTCTTCAGCTTATTTCCGTCTTGTGAATTTAGTCTCGGGATGCCTTTGCACCCTTATGCATCGTTTCACTTGAGTTCGGGACATTTCGGGGTGGTTCGAAACCCCTTAAGCTATCATTTTTCTGATTCTGGTGCAGTTGCACCGGTGCAGGGTGGATGTGCACAGGTGCAAGAGGATTCTTGGTGCTACTGTTCAGGTTCTAGAGCAGTTGCACCGGTGCAACTAAGATGTGCACCAGTGGAGGGAAGGTCTGATGTTACTGCTCAGATTTTTGGAGCAGTTTCACCAGTGCAGCTGATATGTGCACCGGTGCAGGTTGACTTGTGAGCACACTATTCGAATATTTAAGCAGTTGTATCGGTGCAGCTAAGGCTTGAACCGGTGCAGGGTAGGTTTGCATCGGTGCAGCATTGCTGTGCACCGGTGTAGAGTCTGTCTGGAAGACCTCATTAAGGGAAAACTTGTCTTTTTGTCGTGGGGACTATATATATCATCTTGAGCCTGATTTTCCCCATTTCCACTCTTCTTCTCCATCTCTCTAACCCTATTCCCTCAAACCCTCTCAACCTCCATTGTTACCCAAGCTTTGAGCTTGAAAATCAAGGCTTTAAGGAGCTCCGATCAAGAAACGTGAAGAACTAACGACGATCCTAGTGGCGAGATCTACGCATGAAGCACCATTTCTTCGTCGTTCTTCCAAAATCCGAAGTTAGGGTTTATCAAAGCTCTTCTAAGGTAGGATTTATCTGTCTCTAACATTGTTTATGTTTGTGCCTCCCCTCCCTTATCCTTGAAATCTCATTGTGTTGGGTAAATTTCATAGGAAGAATGTTTGATTGAAATTGACATAGGGTTACTCATGTATTGATGAAATTAGTGGGTTGTGGGAAGTTTCTAGGGTCATATCTAGCGTATATTAAGTTCAATTTTGTATGGCAATCACCCACGAGAAAAGCCCTAAATTTGGGTAAATCCTAATTTGACAAATTGGGGGTTTTGGTCCTACACTTGTCTAATGGTCAAATTGAGTTCAAATACATGAAATTGGGTATGATTAATTCTTAACAGATGGGGTCTTGACGTATGTCATGTTCAATGAAAAATCGATGCGTGTTGGTCACATCACGGGTTACTATCTCACTTATATGATCAATTTACAATAACGATACACTTGTCACCTTGATGATATATTGGTTACATTGATGTGTTATGCGGGATTATGCCTTGTTCAGGGACCTCCCAGACACAATGACTATGATATGGGATTTGATACTTGATACGGGGCGCCTTGTTCAGGGGTCCTGGGATGGTCGCTCCATCCATGACATTGTGCACAATGGGGGCATTGTGAGCCCTCCCAACATTATTGGGGAAGCCGGAGAGGGTTGGTTAGTGGGTTGACGAGCTGCTAACCGAGCCTTGCCCTATCTATGTCACTAAGGTTAAAGAATTAAGGGTGCCTTGTTCAGAGATCCTCGTGACACTATGATTGTATAGAACGCCTTGTTTAGGGGTTCCGTAAGTTAATGCTTCGGGTGCCTTGTCTAGGGATCCTATTGACACTTTACGTTAGAATACCTTGACTAGGGATTCCCTTACTTGATATGACATATAACATGGAACAAAAATGTGAACTTAACCAAATATTATATAACATTAAATGAACACCTATGTCGTATGGTCTTGGACTTTTGACTAGTTGTCACCTAAATCTCTATTGCTACCTATTGTGGGCTCTCATTTAGTTGTTCATTACAAATGTGTATCTCACCTATTTTTGTGGGCTCTTGTCTAGTTGCCCCTTGAAAGTTATTCATCGATTCAAGTGGAACGGTAATTTACCTTTGTGTAGGCTCTTATTGCGTAGCCTCTTGCACCTTTACTTATTGATGTTGGATCGGTATGTCACCGTGTCTTTAGTGGGATCATTTGCCTTGCATTGCATTGTTCTTTCATATTTTGATATCACTCTATACATTTCACATACTCGTCACGCCAAGCATAAATATGTTAGTGATAGATATTTCCTACTTTGGCGTGACACGCCCTCTATTTTTAAATCCACAGGGAAGCACCCAATTTTAGAAGATTTTGGAGCTCATTGATGCTTTGAGGGTTCTTTGAAGACTAATGCACTTTTTATATTTTGGTTGGAGCCCCTTTGGGCATGTAATAGGAGTAATGATTGTAATAACTTAGCCTCTCTCTCTCCCTACTTCTGTGTGTTGGACTTTATATTTATTTCCGCTTTCACTCTCGGATTTTCATGTTTACGTATATTGGGATGCCTTCGTAATTAGACTTATTTTAAATTGTGGTGATCCATGTTTGTTTCCCCATTTATTAAATAATTCAAAAAAATGGGTTGAAAATCCGGGGCATGACAGCGACCCTATGACAGTCAACTTTTGGCTTATAGATATCTAGAAGATTTTCAATGCCTTGGTGATTGAGGAAAATATTCTAAGAGTTCAATTGCTGGCATGTTAGTTGACTGGAGAGGTAAATGAGTGGTGGATGCCCGTCCTAGTCACTCATAAGGATACAAAGAGGGCCGATTGAGTATTGAATGCAATCATGGTATATGAGAATGTGCCATATAGGGAGGACCTTACTTGGGCAGAGTTTGAGATCATATTTGAGAATCAAAATTTTCCAGAATCTTATCGTGAGTAGCTTTGAGATCAGTTTGAAAGTCTACAGCAAGGCAACATGACCATTTCCGAGTATGCCATCAAATTTCAGTCCTTGTCCTGATTTTCCCCAGAGTTAGTAGCAATTGAGGACCGCAAGTGCTGATGTTTTGAGAAAGGGTCTCATTTCTCTATGAAGCACCTTGTGGTGAGCCATTATTTGAGTAATTTCCAGGAAATGATCGAGAGATCCCTTAGCATAGAGATTCCAAAGAATTAGATGTGGTTAAATAGGGTTTAGGAGTTGAGCTCTCTAATGGTTGGCAACAATTCATTGTCAGGGACCAGAAACCAAGTGTGGAAGAGGCAATAAGAGCACGGTTTTTCATCTAAGGGGTGTCAAGATCCACATCATTTCTCTTCTTCAAGAGCATCGAGAGGCGCTCCTAGGCCACCTATGTTTTTATTAAAATCAATTGGTTCATATGCATAACCAATGTCCATTACCATCGACGAAAGGTTGTTTTTCATGCAAGAAAGCAGACCATATTGCTAGGGAGTGTCTTTATCAGGGTGCTCATAGCGAGTCATGTTTGATACAATAGCCTAGGCTAATTCAGAGTTTGATACTAGTGCCACAATCAGGAGGTATTCCACCTCATATTCAGTATAGGTAGACTACCACAGTTTAGGGATCACAAGTTGATCATGGATCTAGTTCTTTGGCTCAGCCACAGTAGCGGGCTTCCGGGCATGCCTGTGCCATTACTACAGTAACTAAGCCATCCATACCTCAAACATCATATGCCTCCATTATTCATGGTACATTTTGTTATTTCATACTCCAGCTAGGGTCTTATTTGATTTGGGAGCATCACATTCATTCATAACAGCATCATTTGTGCATGCATTAGAGTTATACATTGAGCGTTTAGATGGCACCGTTTGTTGTCACACCTCTAAGAGGTAGGACACCTCTTGATTGTGTATGTCGAGATTGTGAGCTGGCAATTTTGGAGTGCCATGTCTCTTTTGATTTTATTGTCCTGAATATGATCAAGTTCAACCTAATCCTGGGAATGTATTGGTTGTCATTATATCACGCCAATATCAATTTCTATAAGCATAGGGTGTGTCTTTATGATCTTAGTAGAATTGCTCTGAGTTCTTTGGGGAGAACCAGGATCCATTTGAGTCTTATCTTTGGGATGGGAAAGAGAGTCTTTATGTGGGTTCTTAGCTAGCTCAGCATTGGATGAGGATGTATACATTCGTAGGGAGTTACCATCATTTTTTTTATTTTTTGGATGTCTTTCCAGAAGAGTTACCTGGTTTGCCACTAGACTGAGAATTTGAGTTTTCTTTTGACTTGCTTCCCGGTACCTCACCTATCTCTATTCCACATTATTGTTTTGTACCATCCAAGCTTTGAGAGTTGAAGATTCAATTGCAATAATTGGAATACTTGGTATTCATTCGTCAAAGTATATCTCCTTGGGGAGATCCTGTCTTATTTTCTAAGAAGAAGGATGGTTCACTTCATTTGTGCATCAAATACCGCAAGCTTAATCGCGTCACCATAAAAAACAAGTACCTATGCCAAGTATTGACAATTTATTTGATTAACTTTGTAGGTTGACTTACTTCTTAAAGATCGATTTGCATTCTGAGTATCACCAATTGAAGATTAGAGGAGAAGATATTCTGAAAACCGCATTCCGCACCTAGTATGGTCATTATGAGTTCATTGTGATGCCTTTCGGATTAACCAATGCTCCAGCAATGTTTATGGATCTCATGAACGTATCTTTCGACCGTACCTTGATAATTTCATCATGATATTCGTCGATGACATTCTTGTATACTCATCATATTAGGAGGAGTATAAATCACATCTTCTTATTGTGTTGGAGATTTTAAAAGAGCACTAGTTGTATGCCAAATTAAGTAAGTGCGAGTTTTGGTTATCCAAAATCAAGTTTAGATCTGGGAAAGATTGAATCCGTATTGACATAGAAGAGACCAAGCAATGTTTTCGAGATTTAGAGTTTGGGGGGTCTAGTTGGATACTACTGACGTTTCGTTCTAGATTTTTTTCATCTAACCGCACCTATGACTCATTTGATGCGTAAGGGAGTCCATTTTAAATGGGATGGCCGATGCAAAGCTTTATTTGAAGAGTTGAAGAAATGTCTAATGACTACATCTATTTTGATCATTCTGATGTAGGGAGTCAACTATTTTGTTTATTGTGATGTGTCCAAAGAAGTCCTTGGATGTATCTTAATGCAAGTGGGTTGTGTTGTTGCCTATGGTTTGCACCAATTAAAGCCTCACGATAAGGGTTATCCAACCAATGACTTGGAGTTAGCAGCAGTTGTCTTTGCATTGAAGAGTTGGTGGAATTACCTTTGTGGTGAGAGATTTGGAGTCCATTCCAATCATAAGAGTTTGAAGCATCTATTTTTGCAAAAAGAGTCGAATCTTCATCGACATCATTGGATGGAGAACTTGGAGGACTATAATTTTGATTTTCAATATTGCCCCCAGGAAAGCCAATGTTGTAATAGATGTTTTGAGTCAATGACTGGTTCAACTATCTAGTTTGAGAGTCCAAGAATGGAAGACGATGGAAGTTTTGGGTTCCTATGCATCACATTTAGAAGAAAGTCTTGATGGGGCCAACTTGTATAACCTTATTAATAGAGAGTGTATGTGACACATATTTTGATGACGTCCCTATAAATGTCTTTTGGTTCGTGTAATTGATTAGAGAGTTGTCTCTTTTTCCCTGACTAGCATGATATATGCTCATGTACCCATTAGGAGCCCCGAATGTCATATAGGAGTGAATGACACAAGTATTGCATAATTGGCATGGTTTTTTGGAATAAGAAGAATTTAATTAATGCATGTTTTTAGAATTGCATTGAGTGATTGAAGAAAACACATGTGTTGGTTTTGAAATTGAAGATGCATGAATGAATTCGAAATCAAACATGAAGATCAAATGAATTTTGAGAAACAATTGAAATGCATTAAAAGATATGCATAATGTCGCACCGGAAAAATTCTT
The DNA here is from genome assembly GCA_002855965.1 of Monotropa hypopitys. NCBI lineage: Eukaryota > Viridiplantae > Streptophyta > Magnoliopsida > Ericales > Ericaceae > Monotropa > Monotropa hypopitys. The sequence goes on along the minus strand of NMUG010009583.1, from coordinate 640 downwards.
CCGCCTCCCTTCTTCGCTTCCGCCAGTATTTTCGGGGGTCGCGCTTCCGGATGGCATACGTTGGATTTTCGAGGTTTAATGCGACGTTTGAAAAATGAAATTTGATGAAAAATGAATATGGAATGCGAAAGCGAGAGCGCTCCCCATCCCCAACGATCGACTGGGGAAGAGGATGATCTCCACCGTAGTGTTAAGAAAAATAAAACGATCGACTCTGGCACAGATTATCACCACGCAAATGAGATCCATGATGCTTTCATGGAACCTTACGAGACTACAAACAAGGAAATCAATCAGGAAGAAATGCAAGTGGACAGATCCGAACGGTTGGAGAAAACACACACGAACTCCACACTCCAGAAGAAGAAGGAGAAAGTTCAAGCTAAATCCTTCAAAGCTGCCCTGTTGTGCGCCAACCAACAAGGAATCAGTGGAAAGAACGACTTCTTTTTTGAGGATAGCGACAACGAAGGATTAGCAGAAATAGAAGAACCACAAAACAGTTGTAAATCACGTGTTAAAGTCTCCTTCTCGGCGGATCATTTGCGACGAATCAGGAGCAACTGGAAGAACTGCCCGATCATAAAATTGCTGGGAACAAATATTGGATTCTCGACTCTATTCGAAAAAGCAAAGAGAT